>BEXV01000030.1:502029-527366 GCA_003118195.1 Hemicentrotus pulcherrimus | reverse complement strand
TTTTTTTTTTAAAGACAAAAATATGATGCTTGACAAGTAAACTTATCATCGACATTACACATGCAGGGCGGAAAGTAGGGGCGAGTTTTCAACATCAACATCAACTGGGGCATTTACTCCATTCTAGCAGAGTGGGCCCTGTTCTGTCTCCTTTCGACCTTGTCCTTTGATAGGATGAGTAGGCCTAAGTCATGCAGTTGAGGTTTTTTTTCTCTCTTTTTTTCTTCTTCTTTTTACTTTGCTTTGCTTTGTTTTGTTTTGTTCGATTAAAACAAATTTGTTTATTCCCTATTTCAGTTTATGTTATTTCATTTTCGTTGGTGTTGTTTTCCTTCAATTTTTAAAATAATTATATACATTATTTGTTTTAATTCATTTATTTCTTTATCACTGAGTGAGTGCCAGGGACGACATAATAATTTTACTAGCGATTTGTATTAGGCCGATATGATACAAGCGGAAAATGTTTAGTACAGCTAGCCTATAGCTAGAAGACCGGTGGTGTTTGTGTTCCCTAACTGGTGGACAAATTATCGACTGGTACGGGGTTGGTAAATGGCACGGTAAGTCAACTTCTTTTAACCCAAATTATGATTTATATCAATATGATGTACATTAATTGAAAGTGATTCCTGGTAGTACAGTGGAACAGAAATATATATCAACAACAATTCATGTCTGTGATAAATTTGCTCGTGTGCATGTCCGTCCGGTACGCGTCCGGTACCAATCACGACCTCCAGCCGCGCCAGTAATCACCCGTGCTTTTCCTATGGATCTCCGTCGACCCCAAAAACCAGAAAGCTCGCTCCCGTTTCCATCTTCTCAATCTCTGCTCAGCTCAGCCCCGCCAGTAAAATACTCCTGTGCATGTGTTGATTGTTTTTGAAAAAATATTAGGAATGTGATATTTGACACATGATTTCTAATATTCTACATGAATGAATCATGTGAATTAGAGTCTAGGCTAGGCAAGAAGTCTAGTTCAGTTATTAGAATCTAGTCTAATCTAGATCTAGACCTATTACCAAATCAAGTGAAACGGACTGAAATTTTAGACTTCAAATTGATGCAACTAGAAATTTATCTTCAAAGAATTCCAGAGATATTGCAATTTTAAAATTTGATGTGAGATCGGATCCTGCACTGCAACTGACAACAACAAAATCAGTAAAAACAAGACCCTAACTTGTGTATGGAGTATGGCAGCTGATTTATCCCCAAAAAGCAATCCATCAGATAATTGGAATTGCATAATTTGAAAGGCAAAATATCACCCAATCATATTTTGGTATCACTTTGTAAATTGTATAAAGAATTTTGATGACATCTTCTCTCGATATGAAGATTCCTAGACACATGTCAGTAGGTTCAAAATTAAAGGTAGGATACATAAGACAGCAAAATTTGTCCATGTTTTCATAATTTCATACGCAATTCCTTATAAAATTTTGTCTCTGGGTAATTTTAAGTTTCTCTCTCCATTGATGGTAGGCCTACTTAGCTTTATACATGAACTATGGTCACACCACCATACACGTTTACCCTCGTCTCACTGTACTGATGTACATGTAGACTTATGTTGGATCTAACATTCATCTTCTTCTTCTTCTTCTTCTTCTTCTTCTTCTTCTTCTTTTTCTTCTTCTTTTTCTTCTTCTTCTTCTTCTTCCTCCTCCTCTTCCTCTTCCTCTTCCTCTTCCTCTTCCTCTTCCTCTACCTCTTCCTCCATCCTCCTCCTCCTCTTCTTTTTCTTCTCTTCTTGTTCTCCTCCACCTCCTCCTCTGCTCCTCCTGTTCCTCCTCCTCCTCTTCTTCTTTTTCTTCTTCTCTTCTTGTTCTCCTCCTCCACCTCCTCCTCCTCCTTCTCCTCCTCTAATTGTACTTGAGTCTTTGAATGTACATCAACTTCAAACAAAATTAACAAAGAGCCCTATCCAAATTATGTGTAACAAGAATTCTGAAGACCCCATTGCTAGTGGCATTGTCAGAGGAGGATGTGGCACGCCTCCCCATTCAAATAGTAAGAGACTTGCTTGGATATTTTATTTTTAAAAAATCTTTTGTTAAATCTTGTGACTCTTCTCTCCCATTCAAATTTACCTAGCAACTCCTCTCTCCCTGGCCGTACTGATCAAAATAAAAGATACACAGCTTACAACTTCTATAGTACATATCTGAGTTGGCTCTTTATTACACTGGTGCCATTTGTGTTTAATGCTTTTGCCAGATTTAGTGCCTACACTGTACACTCTTGCAGTTTGTATTCTTCTTTTTTTTTGCTCGTTTCTTTCATATATATTTTTTGTTTTGTTTAGTTGTTTGCAATATTTAAAAAAATATATATTTGTTGGGTTTTTGTACAACATCAGCAACTTAATACAAACAAAATATAGATGAATTAATTACAGATGAATGAAGTTTATGAGAGGATTTTTTTTTTTATTTTTTAAATGCACTAGATGCTAATATTCCATGAAGAGGATCCCCAGCTTTAATTTCCACAAGTGAGCATCCTTTCTAGTAAGTGGATAGCTCGGTGTTTGTGCAACTCTGACATTATTATCATAAGGATTAAAAATGGAAAAGAGTCTAAGCAAGCCATCACTAGTGAAGAAGTCGTATTTTGCATTGATATTTGCTAATTCTGCTGTATACTCATCCATTTGATTCAAATAGTTGTCTACATGTACACTTTGTACCAGTGTATCCATAAATAAAACATTTACTTTAAGCCTATAATTGGAATGTACAGTACATGTAGCGTTAACCATTCAAATTTGGCTACTTTCCAATTTTTGGGAGAGAGTGAGATTCGCACTGATGCTATGCATCTTGCAAACCTACCAAACTTTATTTGCTGCCATCTCTTGCCAAAATTATAGATGTATTTTTGCTTTTATTGTAAAATGTAAACAAAATTTCAGTTTTCTAATTTGGAAATCTTAAGTCTACACTGTAAGTTGCACTGTAAAGGACCAAGTGTCATTTGAAAACAAAATTAGGGGAAAAGACAGGGTTTCATAGAAGATACTATCGATGTTGTATTTTTAAAAACCAATTAATGATTTTCATAGAGAAGTATGTAAAGACTCTTTAACTTAATAATTATATTGTACTTTTGAGATAACTTATTTGGCACTGCATAATCTTCAAGTTGTAGTATATTTTATAGGAAAATCCACACTAAGGCCTATTGTTGACTTGGTTTTGTTAAGAAGAAAAAATAGAGAAGCAGGTCAGTGCAGCTTTGAAGAAAATCTTTATCGAGCAAATTTCAGAGGTGCTGATTTGATTCTGATTCAATGTTCCTGAAACATTCACTACTCTTTTCCTCTTGCTTTCATTAAAACCAACTTTACTATCTGGGTGGACTTACATTTTAAGTTTTATTTGTATTCTGGACATATTGTACATCATACTGTACATGGAGTTGTGATCATGGAATGCATTGGCTAAATTTTGCAGTGTTTTGTATTTACAGTACATGTACAGGTAGGTAACCTGTAATATTTGAGCATTGCAATATCCAGTCAAACTATAGAGAAGTGGCAAATAAAATTAAGTTGAATTGTACTAATATTATTTCACTTTGGAATATTGGAAAGAGCTTGATTTTCTTTAACAACTGCATATCAGAAAAACCTTACCATAATAGCCAATTTTTAAGGGAAGGTAGCCATGTGTACCGGTAGTGAAAATGTAGATTTTTGATTTAACTACATGTTGCATCAGTAAAGATCTAAAAGTCTGCTTGCTTTCCTCATATCATTCTACTGCAAAATATCATTATGTGCTACAGCATACAGTGAACATGTACAGTACTACTCTGTACATGTTCACTGTATGCTGTAGCACATAATGATATTTTTTATATATTTATTTAATTTATTTTTTATGGAGGGGGGGGGTATTTTTTGTTTCTCTTTCAGTGCATTTTAAATCTGACAATAAATTACTAAAAGAAAAAAACTAGAAATGAACAAAAATCAGAAGCAAATGAGATGTGGTTACTCTTTTGTGTTGGTTTCTTTTGCATATCAAGTAAAGCAACTAAAATATATTATATAAAAGAGGGATAAGTTACTGTTTTTTTTTAGAAAAACTTTGTAGTGAAATCATCCTTATTTTGTCAGTGCATAAAGCAAAGCATAACGAAAACAAAGATCTTAAACAATGTAAACTGGTTAATTGGCATAGCTCCAGAGGACACACATGGACCTTGTTTTCCTAGTAAATTTGGCCATGACGTAATAGCTTGTTTTGATGATACTGTAGAAAGGTGAAACTGACCTGGGAATAGAAACAGGAAGCAAGCCGCGCACGCATGCTCTCTCTCTCTCTCTCTCTCTCTCTCTCTCTCCCTCCCTCTCTCTCTATCTTTCTTCTCTCTCCTCTCTCTCGCTCTTTACTTCTTCCTCTCTCTCTCTTTCTATCTTTCTCTCCCTACTTTCTCACTTTTCCCTGTCATTTTCGAGCAGCGAGGTATATATTTATGAATTATATATCAAGTCAGAAAAAAAAGATCGGTTCAATTGAAGAGAAAGTCACCCTAGTCATATGATTTCCAAGTCAGCTCTCCAGGCTCTCACCATAGAATATTCTAGAAGTGGGAATTTGTGTTAAAATGATGAGCATACAATCATATTCATACCTTCATATTCATACCTTTAATATAATATGATATACACTATTTTATTTTTATCCTTGACTCTTTTGTTGTTGTTTCTTTTACTTATGTAAAGTTAATGTTTCCATGACATAACAATGCTTGACATGTTCAAAACAGTCTGGGCAAGTCCAGATGCACCTTATTGGCAGCTTCCTGCCAATCATAACAAGGGTCGATAGTTCAGGAGAATCTGAGTTTTGATAAATTTAGAAAACGTAGAAAGTGTGTCGTCACTTTGGTTCACTCGGTGCTGTGATTGCAATTTGCTACATTCAGTTAGTGGGTTACTGAGGGTCATTCTGTGTGTTTTTTTACAACTTTTGATGTCTATCTTATTTAGGAGCCATTTTGGACAGAATTTAGCAAGAGGACACCCTTAACCATCAAGACCATTACTCCAGGGTTTCCGAGATGGATGATTCAGGATGTGATGTGGTGTTGCGGCAGAATGAAATCAATGGTAACTTTGCCATTCCTCGCCAACTTTGCCAACCCTACGGTGAAGATGAAGTTGATTCCTCCAGGGTCATGATACCTCTGGGTGAGGATGAATCCGATGGCTCTCCCTCAAAGACACTGCCCTGCTCTATCATTGCCGATTATGACAGGCTGGGGAAGGCCAAAAATGACAACGACGATGAAGGCTATTATTCTCAGGAGTCGGAGAAGCACAGGTTTGTCAGTATCCAAAGAGATGAAGAATCAGCTTTAAATAACAATATCTGTCCCTCACTGGATCCTAGCCTGTCAGGAGATGCCACTGGAAAAGTACTAGGTGTAAGCATGCCTCCAAATTACATTATCAGATCAAACCAGAGAAGGACTTCATTTAGTCCAAATGAAAACGGAAATTCCCAGCAGCTTGACAATGCTGGGAGTCATGTCGGTGTTCAGGTCAGAGCGATTCCATCAAGACTTTCCTTAGAGGACACCAAAGCTAAAAACTTAAATACTCCGTACTTGCCGCGGTCAGATTCAGTACTGAACAAAACTTCTGTAGAATGTTTTAGAAAGGATACCTCTTTGAAAAATGTGAGTGAAAATTCAAATCAGAGGACATTAACAGGCTTGAAGAGGAAGTGCGGGGATGAAACCCCCAGGCCATCAGATGAGTCAGGTGTATCGATATCCCCTAGGAAGAGGAAAGAAAGAGATGAAGATGACGGTGGTGATGATGATGGTATGATCACTCCTATGTCAGCTGAACCAGATACCAAGAGGATAAGAACAGCCAATGCCATCCCAAGACAATATCCACAAGGTAGTGTGATACTCATGAAGTTGTATTCAAATCCTTTGGGTTGTATTCTTGAAAGCGGACTAACTTTTTTAGTCCATGGTTTAATCCTCCGACTAAGTATGGAATGCCAAGTGTCTATATGAATATGTTTTTAAAATAATTTAATCATCACTAAATTAAAATAAAAAGTAATAACATAATTAATGAGCAACAATATAATTATAACATAATAATGCTATCATGGTAGTTTAGGGACATATCAAATATTTAAAAAAATGATATATATGGACAATTGGCATTCCATACTTAGAGGATTAAACCATGGACTCGAGTTAGTCCGCTTTCGAGAATATCACCCTTTGTCTTTTAACATTTTTGATGATTTTATTGTTTAATTTATTATGCACCTATATGTATATGTATTTGGAATATGAATTGAGTAGGCAACTGCCGCAACCTAATGAAAAAAAAAAAATGATAGATACTCATATTGGTGAATGCTATTGCCATAGTTGTGTGCATACATTAGATCCATGACAAACTGAATGTTACTAATTAAAAATTTGCAATTATTTGTCCACAATTTCACTGTGTGATTTATATAGTGCTTTAGATGAGTTGACCACTTTGCAAATCAATTCAAAGTTTAAACATTCATGTACATACCGGTATTCAATTATGTTAACGCCTGGAAAGCCAGGTAAGTGGCCTTTGTTTGTCAGGCATATCAGCAATTTGTGTATCCCACCTGCAATCTTTTGACCAAATTTACCAGTTCAAGTCTTACCCCTTTGATAAGATTTGTGGCACTTAAAAAAAAAATTTAAAAAAATTAAGAATATACGTGGGTACAAATTTTCTTTGGAAAGACGTGCCAAATTAGTTGTCAGGTTATGAAAGATTATGCCTCATATCATGAAAGCTGCCTGTTAGAAATTGATAAATTATTTCATCTTTTCTACGAGCAGCTCCTTTGATGAGACAGCAGTCCAGAATGCAGAACTCTTATGACATCCAAGGACAAGCTAACTGGGTTGTGGAGCAAGCTCAAAACTGCACCTTCCATAGTAAGTCTTGTTTCATTGATTATGTGTGTTTGTCTTAAAAATGATTCATAATTAATTTTTTTTTTTAAATAAATCATGATATAATGGAGCACAGAGGAATGTGCTTTGACTAATAATATCAACAATGATTGTTAATAAACTACTGTACTTAAACAGTTTGTAAACACACAAACAAAAGATCAGCTGAGCTGCTGAGGTGTGCAAGTAAACTATTGCCTTGATTTATAGCCTTCTTACTCTCAAACTATCTGACAATCTGTAAATATGATAATGATAATGATAATGATAAGACATGATAATGATAAACACATTCCCTTACAGCCTCCTTACTCTTAAAATATTTTGACAGTCATTAAACAATGCAACACTTTTCTGCTGAGAGCCAGAAGTGCATTTAAAACTTCATGTTATAAAGTACCGGCATATGAATTGTGCCCTTTTGGCTTTCAGCAGGTTACATGATAGTCACATACACCCTTCTTGCTGTCAAACTATCTGACAGTCTGTCTAAAATAAAGACATGATAGTGATAAACACATCCATCATGGTGGTATTAGAGCAGTGATGTCACGCATTTGACATTTCACGGGAGTGCTCTTGGATGTGTTCCAAATATAAACACGGTACATCCTGTAAAGCTCTTTGGCTCGGTGCCCAGAGACTACTACAGGAAATGTTAGGGTTTATATTGATGGTCCAGGTGCAATTGTTTTGAACATTTATTCAACTTATCTCCATTTGTTTGTACTACTTGTAACTGGACTGTGGTGACCTCTATTAGTCTATATATGCTAATGAATGCATATTGTAAAATCTCAATTCAATTTTAATTTATGTTACATGTATTACATTTCTTGTATTACATTTCTTGCTTTATATGACTACTAGTTGTTAACAATCCATGGTTATCCTCTTAGCCACTTTCAAAGATTAAAATACATTTTTTTTACAGTGATAAATATTCACTATATAATCAGACTTCCCCAATTCTTCTCTTTAATCACATTTCCCCCCAAATTCGTTTTTTCCTTGATTCTTTTTCATCATATACCGGTAGTCAATTTCTTCCTTGTGGCCAGCCCCCACCCAAAACTTCTTTATAAAACTTTATTACAAGATAAATGTGAACATAACATGAAACTACATTGCATGTCTGTACTGTCATTACACAGTTGAAATTTGAAAGCTACACTTATTTTTCTGTTGATTTCTCATTTTTGTACCCCATTCCCTTTTATGACATGCTCACTTTATTTCTGTTTTTCCCCATTCCCTTTCTCTCTTTACTTCATTTCACATCAGTTTTCATCCATCACCTGTATTATATTTTGTCACCATCATCATCATTATTAGCAGTCTTGAAAGCTCATCTGCACTAGTTTGGCCAGGGATGATAAGACCTCCCTGCAAGGTCACTGACAGGTGGTTATCTCATCAAATCAGCTCTCAATTAACATAAGAAAAAGAGGATCATGCCAGACCAACAGGCACCGTTTAGGCATTGTTTGCTATATAGAGGGCGCAAGTAGCTATAAGTAGTGCAGTGGGGCTTTAAATATAATCACTAATTTTCTTTCTTCTAGTTTACCAGCCCCAAGGCTCATCATCAGGAGGTCCACCCCAGCAGCATCCAGTGGAGTGGGCTGGGATGAACATCCGTCAGGTCCAGGGTAAGTCAGAACATCAAGCAATTTTCATTGAAACCAAACGAATTTAGCTTGATGGGGAAAAGTGTTTTGTTAACATTAATTTTGCCATGTTTATTTGTTGAGCACTGTTGTTTGACTAATACAAATGTATTGGTACTTTTAAAAAGGAGAAGAAAATATTCCTGAGATTTGTATGATTTGCCTGAGAAATAGGCCTATGTATCATATATGTGGAGCTAGAAAGGCATTACCGTATTTGCAGGCGTTAAGGCCGCAGTATTTTTGGAAGACAAAATATCAAAAGGTTGGGGTGCGGCCTTTGCGGCGAAAGAATTTTTTTTTTTTAAAGTAAGTAAAAACCAGCACGAATTTGCACATATGGGGCTACAAACGGTATAATAACTATACCACTATGGTACAGGACATTTCCACACATCTTACCAACAATTTTATCTTGGATTGTTGACATGAAGACGAAAATAAACTTCCAAAAACAACATCTGCCGATAGATCTTGATCTAAGTTCGTGCCAATGCATTGCAAAAGTAAAAGAAGGGCCCGTTTAATGGAGCTGCCGCGAAGCATTCAGCATGCGAAGTCGCTATTTTCAATCCATTTCGATGTATACATCAGAGAAAACTGCAGGATATGGTATCAGTGCGGGATGGCTGAGCGGTCTAAGGCGGTGATTTTAATCACATCATCATTTGTACGCAAGAGATCGAATCCCGTCTTCGACAAAAAATGTCAAAATCGGGGGTGCGGCCTATGCGGCGCTGCGGCCTTATCGCAGGTAAAAACGGTAACTATGTGTAAAATGGTATGAGTTACCAGTAATGCCCTTCTAGCTTTAAACAAATGATGTCGTTGTGTAAGTTTACTAATTTATTTGATACACTGTAAATGTAAAACCAATACCTTTATTCAAAGCCCCTCTGCACTAGTTTGGCATGGAGGGATTATACCTCCCTGAAAGGTCACTGGCAGGTGGTTCATCAAATCTCATTAAATCGGCTCTCAATTAACATGAGAAAAGGGCATCATGGGGGATCAACGGGTACCACTTAGGGAATTGTTGGCTGTATAGAGGGCGCAAGTAGCTATAAGTAATGCAGTGGGGCTTTAAAGAATGAATTGTCTCTGAATTCATGAAATGAAAACCGATTTGTATCCTTTAATAGATGAAGACTTGAAGGCAGCATTTGAAGCATCATCTAAGGCCATCTCCGTAGCCATCAACTGGAAGAGGTTTGCCAGGATGCTCCCCGTCTCCAGGAGTCCCTCCCTGGAGAAGGAGCTCAGCTCCCTAGAATCATGCAGTGGATCTGCTCAGGATAAAGCCATGGCAGTGCTCCTCCGCTGGTGGAGGGAGGAGAACGGATGCCGATGTGACGATGACGTGAAGGCTAGACTGAGGGATGGGCTAGGGGATTGTGGACTGAAACGGGTGGTCAAAGACCTGGATCGCATCTTTAAGAAAGGTAATCCGTAGGCTGGGATAGTTGAAAGGAACTGAACACAACCTGGAGTCACTCACAAAAATGTACCTCTTGAAATGATTGGTTGGTTGGTCCATCGGTCGACCCTCTGTCCTGACCTCAACAGTGCCTCAGCATGTATGTACATGGTGATCTGCTGGAAGAACATCCACTTCAGAGAGGATGCATCCATTAAAACTGATTTTATCAATTTAACAATTCATTTACATAAATAAATAGCTAAATTTTAAATGAATGGAGCATACATTTATTTAATTAATGCCATACAATTTTGATTATTAAGTTTTTTTTAAAACAGGGTATTTTGCTGAAGTGTTTAGTTTGATGCAAGTTTTAACATTTGGTCTAAATTCATGTGTATTGAACAAAAACAAATGATCACGATTTCATGACAATGAGATAGATTTCATAACCGTGATACATTAATGCTGAAAATTACAATTTTGAGCATGAGCAAGATGCTTGTGAAAGCATAAAACTGATACACCACACACTCTTCTTCATTGAATTATGTTGTATCTTATAGTGCGTTCTCATTGTCTTTTAAAAAGATGAGAATAATTTTAATGCAACATCTTTTCTAATGAGAGAGAAAAGGAATAAAAGGCAGCATATATTGTTAATGGTACTACGTAACAAAAGTAGATAGAAGACTTGAAAAGCAGGGACGTAAATCCTGCCATCATTTTAAAAGATGCCTTATCTTTTTGTAGCTCTTTTTATTTGTGATTGACAACCATTGTAGTTATATGAATAGCGTAGTAATATCAACCAGTTGCGTCTTCTTCATGATTTTAACTTTGTAAATTTTCAAGAGTAATTTTACTGTGTACATATTTGATCAACTGTAGAGTAATAATGCCAAAGTGAGAATCATTTGAAATGTACTTTTTTAATTAATATCAAAATATTGTACTAGATCCAAAAGTAGTATACTTCAAATACATTGCAATTGCCATACTTTTTTGAAATAGCTTATGCAGCATCATTAAAAGTAACCATTGACCTCATATGCAAAAATCTGAAAAGGATAACAGATGTTATTTATCATACATTTTGTCTGAAACTTGGGTACGGGGATGTTAATGTAACCAAATATTAAAGTGTTAGTCAAAGCCATCTATCCTTATCTGACTATGCAGAAGTCAAAGATATACGATCGCAAATTATAAACTATAATGTATGAAGATACTTTTCCCTTAAAAGTTTAACACTTTCATACTTGAAAAATGTTGGAAGTGTGGGTATAAAGGACAAATACTCTGTTCTCAGATTCATATGTTTACAAACTGATGTTTGATGAGGACTTTGAGATGCTGCTATGGGTTGGAAGTTTATCTCCAAATTGGATGACCCTTCCTGGCTCTCAGTTTGTAATTACTGGGAATGTACTTTCTGAAATATTTTGTGCTGCTCAATCGTTTATTTTGTATAGAATGTGATTTGTACAATCCTGTCCATCTGCTTGTGGATGAATGTACAACTTGTCCCAGATTTGAAGGATTTTTTCCTTCTTCATTTACATCTAATGGAGATTAGTACCGGTAGTTTATTTTCTGCTGCAGTGTGCATTGTGATGTACACGGTATGTGCTCAGAAAAATCATAGCATTAGGTTAAGGTACAGCATATCTTTTTAATTTAAAGCCAGGAATATTGTTAGGCCTGGCTGGCGGTTTTGGGTTATTTCTTTCAGCTTTTAAAGTGGGATAAAAGTCAATTCTGTATTCAGTTATTATTATCCCATTTTCTATAGCAAAACAGAACATCATTTTTATTTGCCAAACATTTTCAGCTGATTGTCCACCTTTTATCATCATTTTTAAAACTTGACACTGCCATTTGTGTTTGTAGTATTACATGTATTTCCTTTTATATTATTTTTAGCACTATTTTTTGTATCATTATGTCATTATGTTTTACATAATTATGTTCATTAGTATTCATTTACTGTACAAAATCATTCTATCACCTTGTTAGTGTTGAAATAAGGTTCCTTTGTAGACGTTTTGTTTTGTGTAGTAAAGTAGGAAGATTTGAATCCGATTCAGTTAAAGCCTGTCTGCACTAGTTTGGCCAGGGGGATTAGACCTCCCTGCAAGGTCTGGCAGGTGGTTATCTCATCAAATCAGCTCTCAATTAACATAAGGAAAAGGGGAACATGGGGGACCAACAGGCATTGATAAGGCTTTGTTTGCTTTATAGAGGGTGCAAGTACACCTGTAGCTTTAAGTAGTGCAGTTGGGCTTTAAATCAGATTCTGGGTCTAAGATCATGTTTAAGAAAGTAAAACCTAGACCCCATACTATTAAATTTCCTTTGCTAAACCCAATTATGAATAAAAGCTCAGCCAAGTGTGAGCTGTCAGTTTAGGAAAATACAGGCCAAAGAGTGCAGAGGACTCTTTTGTTTTTTTTTAAAAGGAAATTTAAAATTTGATTTTTGATGTGAAACTTGTTCTGACATGCAGGAGATCAAGGGCAAAGTAGAAGACATTAAGAACAAAGAGGATGTTATTATACCCCGACCTATAATAGGGAGAATCTTCTGGATGTGAATCAGATGAGAAAGGAAATAATGTACGCTAGTTTGACTTTATCCATTGATGTTGACGATAATTTGGTAGATGTTGGGTTGCTGTCATCATGTAAAATGATTGATTTTTTTAATCACTGCTCTTTAGGTGATGTTTGAAAGGATGCAACATGACTTTTCTGTTTGTCTCAGTGATTAAGGCATTGTTCATAATGGGGAAAATATTAGCTTAATATAAGAGTCCTTTTTTTAACCTCACCCCTTCCCCAACTCTCAAATCATTGCAATGTTCGTCTCTTCTCAGCGCGGCAGGCAGGTCCTGGATAGTGCTTCTTTTCAATCAGTACTACTTTTGTTAAATTTTACTGTTTTACATCAATACATTGCATTTTCAATGTGAATTAAATTGTCTCTCTCTTCTTCCATGCAAAGGAGACATTCCAGTGAATTGCATGGATAGTTTGGTAAATTTAGGACCACTCTCTATCTTAAAACCTTTTATAAATATGGTCCCTACCCCTTCATAATTTTTGTTGGGTCTTTATTTGATGCATACAAAAGTAGGTGTTAATTTAATTTCATGTATTACATCAGGAGAAAAGACAGGATAATCTGCCTAGTTGTGTTTTTATAGGACTTAGTCCTACTTAAAAACCTTTGTTCCATTAAAGGTAAATGTAGGGCCTTCCTGTAGAAAATATATGTATATGCAAATCACCTCTGTCATGTGATTTGAGGGAAGATTTTTTTAATAGTTTGATATTTGTTTTCACTAGTGCCATTGGGTAATTGGATAAGTACTGATTTTTAAATTGTAAATATACTATTGCAAGTACAATGAGAAATATTGTAGTGTGAACTTGAAATGTTGTTTTATAGGACTACTGAAACCGAGCGTATTCTGTATTAAACTTTGAATTGTTTGTGAATACAATTGTAAAAAAAGATATAAAGCTGTTTTCACATGTCTTTCTTTGCGAGATATTGGTGCCAGAACATTATTGAGAAAACAATGTGTTACAAATCCACTTGCCTAACATGTCAGGGCTACCCAAATTACCAGATAAAAAAGCAGACTTATATACAAGCAACATATCTTAGAACATATCATCTGCTTTAATAGAGCTACAAGGGCATAAAGCACCTCTGGCTATAAACAGATGACTTAGAAAAACCCAAGATCAACAAGGTTTAATTTAAATATGCATGAAGTATTTAGCCTCTTTTTGCTTTCATGTTTGTTCATTGCAGTAATATTAAAATACACAACAGATTCATACACAAAACTGCAAGCTCTATGGCACTCCCTGGCAAATGTTAATGACTCTTAGAAAAAGAAATGAAAAAGAAAAAATCAGAAAAAAAGAGGCATGGCCACAAAAAGATTTTTTTTTTAATTTATTGATCCTTAAGTATCAAGTGGTTTACATACAAGAGAATTAAATTGAATCATACTGACAATGTGATTGCCCTTTGGCTTTCTTTGAAGTGCTATCTGAAAGGGAGTTATGTTTAAGCTGCATTTCATAAACCTTACTAAATGTACATATATCAAATAAAATCTTACAAAGTTCAACAGACATAATTGGATGCTTAGTTGCTTACACGACCACCAAAAGAAATCTGTAAAAAAAACAAGACATAATCCTTAGATTCAATATCAAAATCATAGTGATGTTATGTAGAACTAAGGAACACACTCACTCTCTGAGTCTCTGCAAAGGTAATCTAGAGCAGTAATGACAAGGGCGAAAACAAAATCACAAGAATTGAACACAATTTTAGGTATAAGAAATCATATGTCTGCATATTGAATATGGATGTCATTTTCAGGTTTTCTCAACTTTTCGGAACAACTGGCAAATCAGTTTGGGCAGAATTAGGCGAAAACATTAAAGAAAGTACCGCGTAATGCCAACAGACATTTTGTGTTCTGTCCAACTTTGTTGAAATATTTTTGTAGAAAACATCACTGTAGTGGTCCTTGACTAAATGAGCCACATTCTCAAAATTATACCAAAAATTTATTTACAAATGTACAAGGATGTTGATATAAAAATATGTCATAGTTCATGACATGGGTCACTGAGAAGTATCAGAACATAGCAATGCAGTCCTCCACCACACAAAGGTTTAATGTATATCGTGAAGTTGTGAATTCAATTTGACAATTGCTCTTTCAACGTAGATATGTGACTTAAATTGCAAGATCGACAGAGAACCAAGATTACTACAAGTATACTATTTGGCATCAAGATTATAAGCCCATAAATTAATCTATTAATCATTAATAAATGCTACGGTGCAATAGCATATGCCTGCTTTAAATGTATTTAAGATAAAGCCAAAATTCTCATTAATTTGAAAATGCAAAATGCAAAATAATTATCCGCTTTTATATAGCGCTTAATACATCTACGATCAAGCACTTTACAGATACCGGTATACTATTAACCCGGCCATTGGATTCAATACTTGCCCGCACATACTGTGTGCACAATCTCCACTCCCTGGGGAGCATTCCATGATTCCAGCCAGGTGTTACCCGACGCTCAAAAACTATTTGACCAACATTGACGGTCGCATCCTACCGGGTACCCATTTAACACCTGAAGTCCTGCATACTGATAATCAGAGCCTCTCCAAACAGGAACATCCCTCATGTTGAACTAATCAAATGCCACTATGGTCACAAATGACATATGGATTAGGTACCAGTACTCAAAATTCAGGACCCCCAATACTGCAGTTTTTACTACTTGTATTTGCAGTGGTGCAACAAGCTGCATGCAGCTTTTGTGGTGACACATCACACATAACAAGAACCCATGTATGTACAGAACAGTGCAGTTTATAAAATCAATTTCATAAACTTTAGCATCTTTCTTCAAGTTGACCTAATGTTCAAGTAACATTGTCTTCAACAGAGCCTTCTTTGATTGATTTATATGCATTCAATGATATCATTTAGGTATAAAAATTACACTTGCAATTATCCTGAAATGGCAGCAAAGATTTCCAAAGCACTGGAGTATCAGTACAGCATAATTGGAGTCAAATTTATCTGGTTTCTCCACCCACCATTTATAATTTGAGCTCTGGCATGTCCTTTGTAGTTTCTTGTAGGCTTTTAACTATAGCTGAATTGATATCATCCTGGTTTTCTTGAGACTCTGCATTCTCTTCTGGTGGATGCTCTTTATCCAAAGCTTTGTCATATTCAAAGAGCTGTAAAAGAAAGATAGTTACAAAATACTTGTGTATGAAAAACAGTGAAGAAAAACCTGTACAAGTGACCAAAGGGCTTTTCCTTAGGGTAAGCCACATGTCCAGTTCAAGGGAGTAATTTTTCATGGATTAAAGTAAACCAAAACCTTCTGACATCATCTGTAAACAACTCTCCATGCCTTTTGTACATCAAGTTTCATGTTTTTCCTTCTTTCTTGTGATTGAGATAATCTACTCCCCTGGAAGCAAGATATAGAATGCAAAATGATATTCTACTTCACATGTTATGAAGTCGGATCAAGTACACAAATAAATACGAAGAAAACAAAAAAAACTGTGAAATTTTATGTACAAAATGCATGGAGAGTTGTTTACAGATGATGTCATCAATTAATACCGCCCACTAGTGACTAGTCATTTCAAAAAGCTCTCACTTCCTTATTCCTTGCCAGATTTTTTTCAAATTTTCACTATTTTTTAAATATCTTAAACTTTACAATAAAAGTAACTTAGTATGAAGGTTTTGGTTTCCTTTAACTTAATAGAGTAAGGGGAGGTTTTCAGCTGCAGCTGATTTTTTACTCTTTATTCCTGAATTATTTTAATTTCTCATTGAATTTATGGTAGAACATGTTGTTTTTATTGTTCTATTTTTTTTGTAATCCCGCAAAATAAAGAAAGAGATGCCGTGACAATATCAATTTTCATTTCGGAAGTTTCGGCTGTGGTTTTTTTAGCCGCATGTTCTGAGTCAAGAGTATTGCTTGTGTTCTGATCAACTCTTTGCAATTTCATAACATGACATAGCAATATATACAGAGCTATCTCGTGTGCGTCTCACACAGGGACTAATGGAGCCATTAGCCACATTTAAGCTTGCAAATCACAAAATCCTAATCTAAAACAGAAAAGTTTTGGAAATACAGCCAAGTTTTGGGAAGCATGTTGTCTTACGGACACAGGTAACTGGCAAGAGATGTGCATTTTCAAACTTTAGGAACAGGACCGCCGTTAATATTGTAATTTATTGATACTTTTTTTCAATGCTTCTGCTGTTGTTGTTACACTTTGAAATGCATACGGTGGACTGCCTAAAATAACCTGGCCTTACTTTATGGCATACTTCAACAGGATCACTATTAAAGCTTTGTACGTGTATACATATTACATTTGGAATGAAATTTACCTAGTTACACCCGAAGTATGTTAGTCCTGTTTGGCTCAAAATACATCCAACAGGCGCACATCCCGCCATTTTGGGGGTATTGGTGACAGCACATGTTTCCAAACATTCTAGACTAAACCATCTCAGGCTCAGTATTCAATGAGTTAACAGAGTTTTATATGGTAATTACCTCTTCATCTGGTGGATGTAATGGTGGCTCATTGACTTGTTCTGAGGCCTTTGGTTCTTGTTGACTAGCGGTACATGACGTTGACTCCATCAATGGTTTAGGTTTCTTAGCAGCCATGGACAGTTCCAGATTTTTCAAGTGCCTTTTCCCTGATTACGTGAGCAATGAGAAAGACATATTACGACACAGAATTCGCAACACGAAGTACAGAGAATGGAAGCCTCCTGTGGGGGATAACTTTATGAAACTGGTTAGTATTAAAGCTGTTATAAAGAAGATACTGTGGAATTCCAGCTGTCTGTTCCTTCTTGCAGTCTGCTCTGATTAGTGAAAGACATAAAGCTTCAGTCTATCTTACACTCACTGATATTCCTTGATTCTGTTGTCCCGATCTCTTCACTGTCATTGTTGGTCAAACAGTTTTGAGCGTCAAGTAACGCCTGGCTGGAATGCTGCCCAGGGCGTGGAGATTGTGCACACAGTGTGTGCGGGCAAGCACGAATCCAATGACCGGGGAAACAGTTTATTTTTAAAGCGCTAAGAGACATTGTATTAAGCGCTATATAAAAGCTAAATATTATCATTATTATTATTCACTTGTCTCTATTTCATGGGATACTGACTGACTGATGCCAGTAATCTCCAAATGATACAAATCTTCAAATTTGGGAATAAACACAGGTCCCCATTCACATCAAGCCCAGCCAAAGCAAAAACAGTTAATGATTATATCTGAAGATACATAAAGTGTTCCGAAATGAACTTCTATATATTTTTTAAATATTCTCTCCACATTAGCCTTTAGAATTAGATAGACAACTCACCAGTCATATGCAGGTTAAGATTATAAGAGTCGTGAGTTGAAATGCGGCATAGCTTGCACGAAAACGCACTTCCAGCAGTAGCAGTGGCTGCACTCTTTTTCTTCTTAATAAGTAACATTGTGTGCTTGTGCTTTCTGCCTGTAGTCATAATAGAAATGAGTAATCCATGAATGCAAAATGATACAGAAGTAGAGCCTTAGAAGATGTTCAATAAAGATTAAATATTTAAGACTTAAATTGCATATTTAAAAAAATCATAGAAAATTAACCACCCTCCCAGAAACATTTTCTTTAGAATTAAAAAACAAATCAAAATTAAATTGGTAATATTAAAGCTAGAGTAATAACTTTGATCTTATGACATCAAAAAAGACAAAAATTCTTGAAACTCCCGTAGCACCAACAGCTTCATGGTCTCACAACTGATTATTGTTTATTTCAGGTATATATCACACAACTGCGTTCATTTAATATGTAGAAATTTCAGGGATAATCTCTGGGTTTTATCAAAATTCTTTAAACAATTTCTAAATTCTTTCAACAAAATAATTATCATAGCAGCACAAATTGCATTTAGCAAGGCTCACAAAGACAGCAAAGAAACACTGACAACTTTGGATGAAAAGTGGTTTTGCTATTTCAGACGATTACAAAAATAATTGGTTCCAACATTTGGAAAATGACAACTTACCAAGAAAATGATCTGCAAGGAGATCAGGAGATGTTGCGCTAATGCCACAAAGGTCACAATAGAAGCGGTTTTTGCGTCTTTCTTCTGGCTCTCTTACAGCAAACGTAGCCGTCCTTTCCTCTGGCTCACTTACAGCAGCCGTAGCCTTTCTTTCCTCCTTTTGTGACTGAGCATTTTCTTGTTCTAGAGTTTGCAAAAGATCAACAAAATCAATTCCATTATCAAATCATTCTTTGCAGCTGATTTCTACAAGACTATACTCAGAGTCTGTTTGAAATACTATGACAAGGTAGACAGGCTACCATAAACAGAGTCCTTTGACTGATAAGTTTATCATCATAAATTATCATGAATAACAAAGTGCACATTGGGTCTTGATGATGTTTTTCATCACCAAATGACCTAAACAGAATCATGCAGGTCCTCTAATTGTACCAGTTACTACTTACCAATAATGTATTTTTTCCTGAACAAGTAGACCACCACTGACCAATGACCTTGGGAATTGCCCTTTAAAGGAGCTACACAAAGAAAATTTACTAAAAACTGATGATTAGAACAAATTTCATATGGATGGAAAGATTTTCTCTTGAAAAACACGAATAATTTGCCGAGAAATCATATAGATATTGTAGAGAGGCGTAAAATGGAATTTTTCAAGACCCTTCTTAGACCCCCAAGCGCCCCTGAACGTAAGCCAAACACACGAGCGTAGCGAGCTCTGAATAGTGACGTCCCACCCTGGACAAACAGCTCGGTACCGGCTGCTAGCTTCCGCTTGGTCTGTCTAGCTGCAGACCAAGCGGAAGCTAGCAGCCTTTTTTTAACAGCCGTGTCCAGGGTGTGACGTCACACGAAGAACTATGACAAAATACGAATAGGCAGTAAATCTGGATCTCAAAACTAACATTTTTGAAAGTTTATTTCTGCGGGCCCAAAATATATTTTGAAGAGGAAATTTGTTGTGATTGATCAGTGAGGCTTTCCCTTCGCAATGATATGAATTTTGCATCAATTCAAAACACTTTTGCTTCTTGGTGTGACTCCTTTTAAAGTTTGTAAAAACATCACAGTTCCAATTGCCTTCCAAGGGAACCACGTTTAGCTGAAAACTTAGCAATTATGATGCACAACTATTTTTCATGAGAAAAACTTGCCTGTTCGAATTGATATCTGTCTATAAGAGGAACAAGGGGATGGATGGGTGGACAACATGTGGACAGAAAGCAGGGCCCCATTTCACAAAACATGTCATCAGTGACAAATGACAGTTTTTGTTATAAGCTAGTGAAATCCTTACTTCTGATTAGTTATCAGCAGATTTTTCACTGATTTTTGTCATTTGTCATTGAAAAATGGCTTTGTGAAATGGGTCCTTGATGTCATTTAATTTTTTCAAGGCTTGTTCACATAAGACTTTTTAAACTGGTGCATTTTTTTCTCCAATGTAAAAATGAACAAATGAGTGGGGTTTGAAAAAAAACTTTTCGCACATAACAAAGGCCCCTAAAGCGTACTCACTTTCCTGTGCACCATGAGATACAGATATTTGAAGTGCTTTATGTTTTTTTTTCATAGATTTTTTAATGGATTAAGTTGGGAATAGGTGAATTAATTGGAAATGAGGCATTAGTCTCATTTCCACAAACGGGTAATACCTCCTCTGACATCTGGCGTGTGCGGAGCCCCTTCTGGGAATGTTTTTGGTGCGACACGAGATTGGTCATAAGATTGGGAGCCAGCTGGGCGAGGCATCTCACCACTGGGCTTCATCTTGGGTTCAACAAACTTTTCATTACGTTCCAGCACTGCAGGGTAATTCATAAAAATAAAAAAGTAAATGTTTGAAAAGCTCTAGGACTATGTGGCAGGCAATTTTAGATTTGTTAAATGTAATGGTATCAGAAAATAAACAAAGGTGACTAGAATACAACAGCATCTAAATCTTAATAAAACATTTCACACATATAATCTGTAAACTATCCGGTACCTTTATAACTACAAAAAAGATTTTCAGAAATAAAAGATGTGTACAATTTGATTCATTTTAGAATAGCTACTGTGGAAGTGTTAGGAGCCCCAAATTCAACAAAAAATTGATAGCAATTTAAAGAGGATGTCATTTAAGACACACCTGCAAAGATTTCCCCTCAAAATGTGTTTGAAGACAAATATTGATAAAAGAATACATAATTTGGGTTTCCTGCTGTACGCATAAAACCTATATTTTGGATTCTTTCATCTATATTTGACTTCAAACACATTTGTTTAAAAAAATATCCATGCAGAAATGTGTCTCAAATGACATCCTCTTTCATATTATGATACAATTTAAATTGGATTTTGCCATCAAATTTTGGGGGGCTTCCAACACTTTAAGGAGTTTTAATGCTCAACTTTTTTTGCCCCTTTTTAGAGAAATACTTGTAATACACTTCCCATAAATCTCTGTGTATAAGGCACACTTTTTTTCCGTCGGCAAAAATCAAAAGTCTGGGGTGCGCCTTATACACAGGTACAGAAGATTTTGAGTCCTCAAAATGCTACTTTTTAGTGGTTTTCGAAAATCTCTGTGTCTCAACATGAATCACATGATGCAAATAAAGAATAGTATCTACTATTTGAAGTTAAACTACTTTCCTAATTTGAAGGGAAGAGAGTTTTTTTTTTTCTTCAGTCACAATAAATTATACCCCTTCACAAAGCACTTTGCTGGCCGAAGCTCTCCGTGTCTTCAGCTCACTCACTCACGAAAACTAGCCTGTCCAAATATCTGTTTGGACTCGGAGGAAAAATTTTTTTGTCATCTTTAATTTTAAAAACAACATTATTACTAGGTCCAACTTAATTCACAAGCACTTCAACTGTGCCTCATAATAAAATGAAAGTATTTTCAAACATTGAAATAATGAGCTTTTTGGGCTTTTTGTTAACAAGATCAGATCGGTTCTTTTTCCAGAATTTTTTTTCCCCGATTTTTTTTTGGTCTTCAAAATAGGCTTCCATCTTATACACAGAGATTTACAGTACAAATACATCACTGTCACACACATAAGCAGTGAATACATCACTTTTACGAACAGACATCCTATTATGAGTTTTAACACCAGAACAATCCATGCATTGGAGTGCACAGATAATTTAAATTGCAATGAGGAGAACTTTCTTCCTTACTCAAATGTTCATCTGATGGTCCAGATGATGCCTTCTCTCTACTGGGATCAGCATTAGTCTCCCCGTCGACCTCTTGTTTCTTCTGATCGGTAGATTCTGATGGAAGCGGACGTCCCTCAGCTTTAGCTTTAGCTAAAAACACATCATTGATATTGTTAAATTTCTTTTTTAAAGGGAATTCATGTATCAAATTTCCAAATATCTTCACATTCACATGCTTTCTCAGATTACTTTCATAGTGAAGCTCTTTTTATGAGGAAAATATTACGGAGAAACAGAACCCTTGAAATAAAGTGACGAGATCATCACTTTTAATATGAAATCTTATAGCCTGATAAGGCATTTGACACAGGACTCTTAGCCCGGTTATACAACATTTGATGTTCTTATTTTTTTTAAAGGGACAAAAAAAAGGCTGAACATAAAATGAAATGCATTTAAAGAAAATTGTAGGGCATCTTCCACAAGAAATGGGTGTCTTTCTGACGCCCAGATGCCCTCCTGCCTAACAGCATATCTGCCAACACTCTACAAAACACAAAGGTATCTTTAAATACAGGTACCGGTAAACACTAACCTTCTTCAAGATTTTTCTTATGCCTGTTTCCGTCAAGATGTGATTTGACTTGTGAAGGGGAAGTATATACGACATTGCATACCTCACACTTGTCCGAAGTTATGTCAATTGTTTTCATCAATTCTGAAGAAAAAAAAAGAATGTAATAGAAATTATTCATTGACAAAGCGAATTTCATATAGTGTGACTTTTAATACGGTAGTTCAGATTTTCAAATAGGGATTGACCATAAATTTATCTTTAATCTATAATCAAAATAAACATAAATTAATCAAATTCTCTCTTTTTTGCTGAGTGCTCCCAAACTTCTCACAAGTAAATGAATTTGATTTTATAGCTTAGAATTTAAAAAACAAAGAAATCCTTGAAGTCTCCATCTCTCCGAGACATCAGAACATAATGTATTTTCTTTATCCCCACCCTTTGAAAGTTGCTGAACAATTAAAAATTGATGCCCAAATCAAAAGACAAATTTTTAGTTTGAAACATATTTGCACATGTGTATGTATTTGTACATCATGATTATAATGTCACAGAAAATATAATGAAAAAGTACAATTTCAATAAGTCATAAGCCTACCTTCCTTCTGCAGAATAGTATTGAGCCTTTTCAAGTGAATTTTGCCAGAATAGTGATCCTTAGCAGACTTCATAGAGTTGATATGTATATCACAGACCTTGCAGTATTTGAAATCTCCAAGTGTACTAGCGAGTCTTTCGGGTCCAACAGGTTTCCCATCAAAACCATATTCTACAGCACTGTCATTAAATCCTTGATTTGAACGACCAGGGTTGTTTCTCTGTGGAGGTCCTCCTTGACGCCCTCTCGAACCTCTTCCACGTACACCTTGGTCTTTGCCTCTTCCTCGGCCCCATATCTTTTCTCGGCCCCATCCTTGCTCTGAACCCCATCTCTGTTCACTACTCCCCGTTTTCCCCTGTTGCTCTTTTTGCCATTTTGGTTTATTGGCTGCAGGTTCATACCCACTACCTCCTTGTAGCATTCCCCTCTTTGCTGACCCTCTTCCACGGGCAGTATCACCACCACGTCCACGACCCATTGTTCCTCTTCCTCTTCCTTGTGTACCACTAACTGATCCTTGACCCCCTGTTCCACGACCTCTTCCCCATGTGTTCCCATCGAATCCTCTCCCTCTCGAACCACCACCTCTTCCCCGCGCACTGTTATCAGAGTCTCTACTTCCACTACCTCCGCTGCCCCATCCTTGCTCTGCACCAAATCTCGATTCATTACTCCCCGTTTCCCCTTGTTGCCATTTTGGCTTCTTGGCTTCAGGTCCATATCCACTACCTCCATGCAACATTGACATTCCCCTCTTCGCCGACTCTCTTCCCCGGAGAGCATCACCACCATATCCACGACCCCTTCCTTCTCGACCTCTCCCTCCGGTATTACCATTAGTAGGTTGGCCCATGCTCCCTTGACGCATTCCCCTTACATTGCTATCATCATAACCCTGACCACTTATTCCACCACCTCTTCCTAGCATGCTATTATCATAATAACGTTGGTCATCCATCTCGCTACCTCTTCCTTGAAAACTGGCTCCATCATAGTACTTCTGACCTGGTGGAGTCCATCCTATTTCATTGCTGCTTTCTTTGTAACCTTGATCCCCATGCTCTCCACCTATATCCTCAAATGGTGCATTACGAAGATCTGGTCGACGGTAAGTCGTATTACCATACATACTGCCTTCATAAGTCTTACTGCCATACATGCTGTCTCCTGAAGTCTTACTGCCATACATACTGTCTGCTGAGGTCCCGGTAGAGCTATATTCATCGAGGTTACTTTTTTCCAGAGAGGTCGGTAACTCTTCATAGTGCCATTGGGCCATGTTTGGCTTCTGATGCAATGTTGGCTCTGTATTCTGTGGTGTATTACTTCCTGTATGTAAGCCCTTTAATATATCTTTAACGTGCTGCGGCTGACTGTCAAACAAGCTTGATGCAGATGCTGCAAATTTATTATTGTGCTGATAGTCCATTTTAGTTGCAAGATCACACTCATAGAACCTTGAGCCTCTAGGAAAGACGTCTGTGTGTAATTGAATGAAATACAACAAAAAAAAGGATAAGGAACTGATGGCATTATTGCTATGTCTACCCCATGTTGTAATGTTGGTTTGATTATTATCTAATACATCAAAATTGTGATTTTTCTCATTCTATTTCATGAAAATATCAAATGAAACTGTCAATTTATGGTACCCGTACACAACTGCTCTACAAAGCCTCTAGGCCTAGCTAGTTTTACACAACATGATATACCGCAAATGCTAAGACAGCAATCGAGCTTCCAGGTCTAGATATCTTCATGTTCTTGTAGTTGTATTCATTCTTTTAGTCTTAATTAAAGCCTAGTCTTAACTCTCATTCTTAAAGCTTCTCTGCCGTAGTTTACAGGAGGGATTAGACCGCTCTGCAAGGTCACTGGACAGGTGGTTATCTCATCAACTCAGCTCAGCTCTCAGTTATTAGTTAACATAAGAAAAAGAGGATCATGGGGGACCAATGGTCACTGATTACGGTAGGCATTGTTTGTTATATAGAGGGCGCAAGTAGCTACCAGTAGTGCAGTGGGCCTTTAATTATCCCTTAGTATTAGATCTAGATCTAGACTCTAAATCTAGAAACATCGTAGACTCTACTCAACTCATTAACACACCGCACATCACACTAGAGACATTGATTGTAGAGAAAATTTCATGAGAAGCTTAATAACATCACCCTCAGCTGCTCAGTAAAGCGAGTTGACATACCGGTACAAATACCCCTCTGATCAACCCAACCACCCCCCCCCC
>BEXV01000030.1:447405-476263 GCA_003118195.1 Hemicentrotus pulcherrimus | reverse complement strand
GGGGGGGGGGTCTTGAGTTTATGGACTTAGATATTCAGCACCGGTGTGTCTCGGGTGCAGTGCTTGATAATGGTAAGCCTATTTGTAAAGAAAAAGGTTATTTGATTTTATACATTATTGTATGAATTATTCTGACTCTGTTCCTTTACTCTTGCTTTCTTCCTCCTTCCATTCTTCTTTTCTTGGTGTCTTGTCTCTTCTCCTCTACTTTTTTGTTGTCCATTGAAGTGTGAGTTGTACCACTGGGTGGATGTCTTGGACAGGTTCGATGGCATCCTGGAAGATGGTTGCTCGGCACCACCTGACCAGCCATGGCGACTGTCATGTGACCAATCCCAGAATACTCGCCTTCGGGACTCTGTACACAGTGTGCTAACCTTCACAGCTCTGCTCATCGAGCACAGCTTCTCTAGGCATCTCTACAGCTCAGTTGAGGTGAGCAAAGATTCTTAATATTACAGAGTAAATGAGAATGTCTGGTAGCATTATAGGATGATCATGGCTCATGTTATCAAGAACAGATTGATATCTTTCTGCTGTACATACACTGTAGGGAATGATATTGTATGAATACCGGTACATCTTTTCTAAAGATGCATGTACAGAATGTACTGTGTAGAATAGGATGCTACAGATTCTACATGTACCGTAATTAACGGTGTATAAACCGCACCTTTTTGCCGCCGAAAAAATGTCAAAGTCGAGTGTGCGGTTTATACACGTTGCACCCAAAAACAAAACAAAAAGTCAAGTCAAAACCAGCACGAATTTGAACATATGGGACTACGAATGGTACAGGACATTTCCACTCATTTTACCGACAATTTTATCTTGCATTGTTGACATTAAGACGAAAATAATCTTCCAAAAACAACATCTTGATCTAAGTTTGTGACAAAACATTGCAAAAGTAAAAGAAGGGGCTGTTTAACGACCTGGCGCGATCGCATCCAGCACGCGAAGTCGCTATTTGAATCCATTTCAATGTATAGATTACAAAAAACTACCTGGTATGGCATCGGTGCGCGATAGCCGCGCGGTCTAAGGCACTGGCTTCGGCTGCCAATCTACATGTGACGGCCCGGGTTCGTATCCCGCCGTCGTTTAAAAAAAGGCCGAAAAAGAGGGGTGCGGTTAATACATGAGGGCGGTTAATACAACGTTATTCAGTACCTGTAAAAAAATATTTTAATGAAAAATATTTTGAAAAACAAATGATAATCATTTGAACTCATTCACACTTGTATGAAACTTACATTCAGTCAGAAAAGTGTAATAAATAGTAACTGATGATTAATTTCATGTTATGTTCACAGATAGAACACAATGCATGAAGCCTTGTTCTAAATATGTTTCCACACTTTCTTTTATTTCAAACACTGTATTTACAGCATCTTACAACTCTTCTAGCTTCAAGTGACATGAACACTGTACTAGCTGTCTTGAACTTGGTGTATGTTTTCAGGTAAGATAATCCTCTCTTGAACAGAATGGTATACTGGTATGCATCTAATGGAGAACTAGTGTATAGTTAGAGACACTTTATCTGTACTGTAAAACACATCAATATGATTGTTATGGTAATTGGAACATTTATATGATATCATAACATTATTTATTATTACTAATGTAGAAGCTTCAGTGTAAGAGATTATGGTAGTTTAGACTGCTCAATTGGAGGTAAATACATTTATAATTACAGAGATTATACAACTTTCTTCTGTTAATTTGTGTCCATTAACTCTTGCATTGAACAGTAAAAGGTCCAACTTCTTGATCAAGCTGGGTGCGGAGAAAAGGAAGGAGCTCTTCAGCAGGCTAACCTACCTAGCAGAGAGCTGGGGTGGCAAAGAAAATGGCTTTGGCTTGGCAGAGTGCTGTAAGAAGACCTCAAAACAGGTAAAAGAGTGAAATTTCTTACCATGTAGCAAGATTACGAATCAATGACATTATATGACTTCATATTGTATTCTTCGATATAGAAATGATATTAGTTCAACTTTGTTTCTAAATCTTCCACATACTTTGTTCCTTTAGTTTCCATGTATATTGTCCGATATCGGTTATCTTTATATTCTCATGGTTTACTGTGATGAATGCAAAATGAAAAGCTTAGTATTTTTCTGTTCAGTACTATTCTAAGCAGGAAAGTAAGTTTCAGGGAAAATGTACCTCTTGCTTACATCTTTGATTTATATGTTCTAGCCCTTCTATAGAAACATTTTCTTCTTTATGATCTAGGATTGTGTCATGTGAAGTCCGAGAGTGGTTGCTACTTAAATATCTCAAATGTGAGACAGTTGGTTTTGATTACAATTATGCTAAGGACGTGACACAAATATATTTTGTGCATTTTTAATTTTTAATTTTTATTTCTCTTTTCTGCAGGGAATCCCTCCAAGTGCCACAACTCTCCATTTTGAGTTCTACTCAGAAAACCCAGCCGAAGAAAAGGTTTCTTCTAAGAAGGTAAAATATATTTGTACACAATTTTACGATACAAAAGGCTAGATGGCTCTGATATAGAATTGGATACATGTACATTTTAAAGTCCTGACATAGTTGTCTTGATACCATAGCTTATTACCCATGAGGTACCTGTCAATGAGGTACCTGTCAATGAGGTACCAGCAAGAGAGATGAGACAGTGGAGAATACCGGTGTATGAATCCATGACGCTGTCCCTCGGTCATGAGGATGGGAGAAGAACGAACCTTGCAATAAAAGTGATATATTGGAAACTTTTCATTATTTATGATGATTTGAGTAGCATCAGATACATTTGATGTCTTAAATGTTCACTAAGTATTATTCTTCCTAAAATAAGCAGTACATTCTGTTTGGTATATATTTACTTATAATTTATATGTCTTAATTTCAATTTCATTTTGTATCCTAATCTCTCGTTTGTAGCATTCAGTCCAGGCAGTTACAGTTCTTCACTTGGAACACGTAGACAAAGTAAGTACTGAAGAGTGAATCATAGTATATAGATTGTGAAAGTGGTGGCAAAGGGTTTCCATGGTTTTCAGGCTCTTTCAACAGGCTGTAAGGTTTGTAAAATAAAATATATGCATGTAGGGAAATCAAACCCTAGTCCTATAGTTATTTGTGAATTAGTTGTATTTTAATGAGCCTTCAGTATTTGAACAAAGAATTATTCCATAGGTGTCTTATGTTTCTGACTAAATGAATGAAAATGTGAATACTGTCTTTTTGTAATATCTCTGTTTACAGGATCACTTACACTTTTTTTCAATGAATATAATACTATTTTTGTTTTTACCTGTCATAAACAGCTTGCACATGACCCAGTAGACATTATGGAAGATCAGCTGTCACAGCACAATGTTCCCAAAGACAAACTGGTGAGTTAAATATATATATATGATTGTAAAAAATATGATCAAATGACAACAAAAACATAATGACAACAAAAACATAAGCATTTTTAGTAACGTCTAAATTGAATTGAATTGTTTATTTAGAATATCTTGCTCTAATATCATGCTGAATTAATCGCACAGGTCTGTAAAAAACAATTGACTTTTCCACAAAAGTCTTTTGATCCTACTCTTTTGAATACGAATGGTAACCTTAAACGGTGAAGTAAAGTGATGTATAGTGAAACACTAGTTGATATATATTGATGACTTTTGCATCCTGATATGCTTCAATATCTAGCAAACTTAAAGGGGAAGGGCTTGATTACAAGAAAGAACAATGCAAACTTTAAATTGTAATTGAATTTGTTCAATTTTTATTTCGGTACAGATGCTTCTATTCACCCACATACGACTAGCACATTGCTTCTCCAACCATCAGAAGCGATTACAGTGTGTACAAGCTAGGCTACAAGCCCTCTCTGTCCTAGGTAAGTTTATTGAAATGTCAAGGAAAAGGTGAAACCTGAAGTTTGTTATTTGCTGTCCATGTAGGGAAGTGCCCACCATTTACTTTATTTTGTGTAGTATTGATTATGATTAAAGATCAGCAGGGAAATGCAAGGACTTTTTGTTTGACTTAAAATAGTAAAACCATTGAAAGATGCCTGTTCCTTATAAGTGAGTTTATCAAGTTTTTCCATTACTTGGTTCAAAGAAAGATTTCATTACTGAGGAAAATTATAAACAATTTTGTATTGAAAATGTAAATAAAGACATTTTGTTGGATTGGCAGTATTTGCTGATGTGCATGTAATTACGAAAACTCACACACTTGAGTGCTGAATATTTCATGTGCTTCATTCCTGAGAATTTAAAAGGATAATGATTATATATCATGATAGACCCATGAAATATCTGTATTTTTAATAGTATCATGCTCTTTTCCATCTGTTTTGTGTTTCAGTCTATTCAAGTGCAATCCAAGAAATCTCTAGTTCTTTGTTGTATAGTGGCCTCATAGAGGAATTAGTTGATGTTCTCCAGCTTGAAGATGTTAAGCTAGTGGTGAGTAATGGGTACAGTCGTTTAACATACCTGGGAAGTGTTTCACAAAGACTTAGATCAAATTTCTAGGCCATTCATACCACTGTTTGCTCTCACCATGGCTCTCTCAATTATGATCTTTAGATAATATTTTTTTCCCTTCAATAATGAACTAGAAAAAAAGAAAATTCTGTAGATTTGTGACCATGATTTGTACGTCCCTGAATGGCCTGCCATAGTTAAGTCCAACTTAAAGTCGATCTTAGTCTTTGTAAAACGCTTCCCATGAGGTGTATCTTTCAATGTAAAAGTCATGTTTATAATTTTTGTTTTTGCAGGAAACAATACTTACATGGCTATTTATTTGCTTGTCTTCCAACATCAGTGTTTACAAATGAATTAATTTGATGATGCAATACAATAGAATAACATACCCTCGCAGAACTTTGATAATGAACTCATTACTTTTAGATTTCAGGGAAAACTTCCAAATAGAGTGAAAAGAAAATAGAACTCCCAGTTCTTTGTGTACATTGTTTGAACCCTAACTAGATCGATGTCAAAGAGCAACCCAATGTTTTGCTTTGGACCATACTAGCCGCTAAGGTGTTTAAGGCATCAGACCGTTATTATCGTGAAATGATACAATGTTAAAAGAGCCCTTTCTTCCCAAAAATATTGCTATTTGTCATAATTACAATTACAGTTTGATACATTAATGTTCCTTTATTGATTTACAGGATATAAAATCTGCTTCTCTTAGAACTCTTACTTCAGTCATTCACTTAGATAGAAATCCAGAGTAAGTAAACAAGCAAATACTTCTACTATTATGGTCAGTTTCCTGAGGACTAAGAGAGCTTTTCTTCATAGAATATGAAATTTATTGAACATATTGATATCTTTTGTACTGGATGGAAATATTCAGTGCCCAAGATAGATAAGTTTCCAACTTTCTGTATTAGGGAAATATGTTATTACAGATTTTTGAGGAGAAGATTTACGTACTTTTATGCTTCTACATGACATAAAGACACTGGTCCTACTGGAGTATATTCTATGAAAAAGGTGCTCTATAAATATCAATGATAAAATCGATTTAAAAAGCTTAGCTACTATGTAAATATACTCTAATACGATGTTGTGAAGAAAAAAATAGCGCTACTTTATGGACATAAAACCAAATTTCATTCAAAAGGCTTCTGAGAACAAGTTCGTCTTCAACAAAACTTTGAAAAACTTTGAAAATGGCAACAGATAAGGCTTTTCTTGAGTTTAGTAGTAGGTTATCCAATTATACTACGAATTGAGTTTTATGTAATTGCATTTGTATTTATACAATTCAACTCACTCATGTAGAATTCTATGATACCTTATTATTTTATACATATTGCATATTTGATGTTTATACCGAATGAATGCCTTTTCTCAGCAGGCTTATTAGCATAATAGACGCAACTGGTGCTGCCTCTTATCATGGTTTCTTACCTGTTATGGTCCGGCAGTGTATACAAGCCATGATCGGTAAGTCTTTCAGATTTATTATTAACATATTATGGATTTTCTTTCTATGATCCACTCTTTATGTTCTTGCATTTCTACTCTAAGAAATATTAGTTGGCAGATTTAACAGTATTGTTACTTTCAATACCATTTTCTGCTCCATTCTATGCTATTCTTTGGGTTGCTAGTCTCTTGAACATTTGGGGGTGACATGCTTTCGGGTAATATCAATTTCAGTTGCCTTTGTCACCCCTGACCAGCAGATTGTATCCGCCTCTCTCTCTCAGCTTTCCTAAATCTGTTTGCATGTATGTTCTCAATTTCTATGTATTATCTGATTGTTATACTCGATTTACATTTTCTGATCGGTCAAATAAATAATTATAATAATGATAATAACTTGAAAAATATGAAGGGTTTTTAGTTACTTGGTGAATAACTAAATTCTTGTGAATTCATTTTGTTCATGTATATTTTGTTTATGTTTTTGTCTGCAGATCCTAACATGGAGTCATTCCCCCACAGCCTTGCCACTTCTCTCTTTTCATTCTTATATCATCTAGCAAGTTATGAAACAGGTAAGAAATATCAATTTTTCTTCTTCTTCCCCCTCCCCCTCCTTCTTTAAAAATAAGAAAAGAATATCCAGGTGAATAGGTGAATATCAACCATTTACACTATTTTAAGCAGTCACTTGAATAAGAAGAGAGGGGGGAATAAAACCCTAAAATCTGTATGTAAGTATAATTAGAATCTACTTACAGACATATTTTTGCTACAACAGCAGCAATAGTCCTTACATTTGCCAATGTTTGAAGAGACTAATGCCCTTCCTTTATAAGCTGATGTTCTTAACTTTTCTTGTCTTAAATATTGTATTATTTTGAACAGGTGGTGAGGCCTTAGTATCTTGTGGTATGATGGAATCTCTTCTCAAAGTCATCAAATGGCCAGGAGAAGATGAGCAGCTTCATACAACGGTAAGGGTCTGTACCTTATCCAAACAAGAAAAATAAAACAACTTAGGTTTATTACTGTAAAAAGAATAGCCTCCATACACTTACATGTTGCTCTGCTATCACTCAGTTGCTAAGAGGGACACCAAAAGCTAAAAATGCTCTCACGATCATCAAACATTTGATGGAATCTTGATATTCTGGAAGCGTTTTCCACCTCACCAAACCATTGATCGTTGTCATGATCTACTGACTGATTTACATTTTGTTAAAGGTAGGCTTTACTACTTTAGCTAGAAGGGATTAGACCGCCCAGCAAGCCAGCAAGGTCACTGTGACAGGTGGCTATCTCATTAACTCGGCTCTCATTTAACATAAGAAAAAGAGGATCATTGGGGACCAACAGGCACCGATTTGGGGAAGTTTTCTATATAGAGGGAGCAAGTAACTACAAGTAGGACAGTGTGCCTTTAAGACTTTCAAAATCTTTCACATACTCTTTCATATGCTCTGCCAAGCTCATACTTTTTTTTCATTGTTCGGTATGAAGTGATTTACAGCTAATTGTCAGTTGGTCTCTTAACTCCAGCTTCAAGAGTTTTAGAATGGGGGCTTGAGCAATCGTATGATGACTGCTGTATGATTCATCATTCTGTATCTCTTATGTGCGTGTGTGTTGTACTGCAGTTTGTGACGAGGGCTGTACGTGTTGTTGATCTGATCACCAACCTTGACATGGCAGCCTTCCAGACCCATGGCGGACTCTCCACATTCATCAACAGACTAGAGGTACGTAGCATTTGATTATTTTTGAAGAAAAAATCTTCCGTACTGGGCCAAATAATTACCAACATATTCAAAATGATCCTGTTGAAAGAGACAACTTTCAATTTGTGTGTCTTCAATTATTGAAAATAGCCTTCTACTCATCCCCTTAAGAATCTTGTCAGGAAACAAAAAGCAACGCATGATTGCAAGTAAGCAAATAGATGGAAAAGGGTATTGTCTGTCTTGTTTGTTTTTGTAAAGTACTTATTTTCATATGATTCTATTGTTATGTGCTACCTCTCGCAGCATGAGATTGGCATATGTCGGAGGGATGTGCCCTACGTCATCAAACCAACGATAAGGACGTCCCAGGATGCCATCCACTCTGCCCCGCCCTCCCCATTCTCAGAAGACAGCACCACCATGGAGACAGACAGTCCCTCTGATGGACAGAGGGTCAATGAGGGTGCTTCTACAAGCTCAGGCGCTGGGAAGGAAGAGGGCTCACGGCCAAAGAAGGGTAGATCAGGTCAGTTAGCTGTACAAGGTGATGCAATGATCAAACAGAGGTGTGAGGGTGATGTCTTACTCTGATATATGACCACCAGGCAGAAAGTCCAATTTATATAATCCAGCTTGTATTTTAATTAGTGAACATGTGTGGGGGTGCTTCTCTGTTTTACAACCAATTGACAGGGGTCATAAATACAAATCAAGTCTGTATTTCAGCTAGTGAAGATGTGTGTCTGGGTCTAAGTCTGTTCCTTTAACTGCTGGCAGTGGTCATATTTACAAATCTAATTTTATTTCAACTAGTGCCCACACTTATGCTCTAAGAGCTGAAGTCTATAGCTGAGCCTATTCATCACATGGAACAGTGAGATGATATTTAAAATTTTTACACCACTAGGTCATCTATTTCTTAGATCTAAATATGATCATCTTAAATCTATGCCATGTTCATTTGGGATCATGTATTAGTCTTTTTTTTTTAAATTTTAAATATGTCCAATAAATTGCCACTTGGTATATTAGAATTGCATTACAAGATGAAAAGGTGTGCTAATGATGCTTTGACATTTTTACTTTACAGCAATCCAGTGTTTCCCTCAGAGAGCAGCCCTGCTGAAATCCATGCTCAACTTCCTCAAGAAAGCTATCCAAGATCCTTCTTTCTCTGACAGCATTAGGCATGGTAAGTATTCTATGCAATATCCTCTTAGAATGTGTTATTTTGTTTTATTGATGATGTGAAGAGAAATTGCATTTATTCATTCATCTGCTCTTTTGACTTCCTTGACCAATCATGATTTTTTAAATAAATGTGGCTGTATAAACAGACATACGCCATAAACGCCTATGTAAAGTGCTATTTAACTTATCAGGGTTTGTTTAACTTGAAGGAATTACCATGCCACTTCTGTTTGTTTTTTTTGCAGTAATGGATGGCTCATTACCCAGCTCATTGAAGCACATCATTAGCAATGCTGAATACTACAGTGCATCCCTGTTTCTCCTTGGTAAGCAAGTCTCATTGAAGCACAATTTTAAAGTAAAAGAAAAAAAGTGTAATAGTATTTTCATTTGTAAGTATAGATGTGGCAAAGTGCACATTTGTGACATAATTATAAGGTACACAAGTTATTGATGTGCATGTATTGTCTATAGGATTGAATATATGTGGTGATGAAAATGAGAGGGGGAAAAAACGGTGGAGGTAGAAAAGGTTCTTTCTATGAAGGAAATGCCAATCATTTTTCTTTTTCCTTTTGTTCCCAACAGCTTGCGAGCTAGTCACTGTGTATGTGTTTCAAGAACCATCGCTTCTATCATCACTACAAGATACAGGGCTCACTGATGTCATGCTGCATGCTCTTCTTATCAAAGACGTGAGTATTCTAAAGCTTTGCATTTTTTTCACAAATTTGAATGGAAATCATTATCGCAATCTTGTTAGTAAAGTCATTTTCATTTCCCTTTTTTTTCATACATTAGCAAAATCATGATTTTTTCCATTCCTTTTGTTGGTTGATCATATTTTCCCCTCATTGTTAATCCCCTATTCCCTGTGCTCCCACCATCTGACCTTTGACTTCTTAGTGAATGCTTTTTCTTTTTGTATTCCTTTCATAAAATGCATGCATGCATGATTTAATGAATCTGATCATTCAACACTTTCATTGATCACCTTCATCTTTGCAGGTTCCTGCAACCAAAGAGGTGTTGGGTTCCCTACCTAACATCTTCAGTGCCCTGTGCCTCAACTCCAGGGGTCTGGATGCATTCAATCAGTGCAAGCCATTTGAAAAGCTTTTCAAAGTCCTCCTGTCTCCAGTCTACCTGCCAGCTATGAGAAGAAGAAGAACAAATGATGCATTAGGTACGACTTTTACCAATAAATTCATATTTGAAAAAGTAGGCAAATTCTTGAAAACAGGAATGATTCAGGCATTCAGGCGTAATATGAATACATGTTAAATTAGCAATTCTCTGCTTTATCATTTAAGTAAGTGTACTATGATTTTTCTTGTTGGGGAGGGTAAGGGATTACCTCGTGACTAGATGAATACAGTACACCAGATATCTTTACAAACTATTTATACGATTTCTTCAGGAATGAACAAAGATATACAAAAATACAATCAGTTTTACAGTGGTTTACTGATTCGTGTGTTTCATTTAATAATATTTACAATCCTGAAGTAAGTTGCAATAGCCAAACCCAAGACTTTGTGTACCATTCTTGTTCCTGTAAAGGGGAATATAATTTTCTTGCCATTATAATTAATTTCCAATGGATTTCCAATTTGCTATTAAAAACTCTGAAAAGCATTGTAATCAGTGACAGCACACCTGTATATTATATACTTTACATCACATTTCATTTGTAGGAGACACTGCATCCTCGCTAGGTAGTGCCATGGATGAGTTGATGAGACACCAGCCCTCTCTCAAGGATCATGCTATGATGGCTATCATCAAGGTCAGTTCCTTTACTATAACTTTTCCTCCTCTATAAAAATTCATATCAGTATTCTAAACTATTGGCAAAGACTACAAACAAAAAAATTAGGCAAACTTAGACTAATGTAAATCAATGAATGACATTGCTTATGGAGATAATTGGTCGGATTTACGGTGTTTGCCTCAAATTCTTTTTATGAAGGGCATGGCTGGGCATGGACTTCACAAAAGCTGTTAAGTACCCTTCTGTTGCAAACCTGATAGGTTTTGTTAGGTATGAAATGTATGCCTTGTTGCACAGTTCTCTTTATAATGCCCTATGAGATGACATTGACTGCAGACAAAGGACTTGAAATGTGATAATTAGTCCCTGTTATGTCAACATGAAGCAAGAGCTTTTATTGGAGTATACCACTTTGATTTTCAGCTGATGGAAGATATATGCAGCATGGGGCACAACCCTAACATCGTGTGCAGTCGATCGGCGGTGAAGGCCAAGACGCCAGCATCTAACCAGTCTCAAGCAACCAATGGAGATGACACGTCTAGTGATGATGAAGATGAAGAAGACGAGGTACCCACATCTGTCAGGGAGCAGGAGTCTAAGATGGTCACACCCGTCCAACCTCAGTAAGTTGAATGAGGGGATGATGGTGATGTAGATGATGATGACGACGACGACAACGATGATGATGACGATGGATGATGATGATAATGATTATGAGTTATTTATCTTTACATTTTCAAATTGATCTGTATTAAAATAATTTACCAGATCCTCATTGATCATTTGTTGTTGTTGTGGTTCTACTGTCCATGCTGAGTGAAACTTTGTAGGCTATTCTCCCTGTTCAACTGTTTGTTTTCTTCTTTTATTTTTCCTCTTTTTTTTAAAGGTATGCATGTGTGTTGCTTTATAATGATAACATTTAAAATCATTTTTACTTTTGAATAATTTGATTGCATTGTTTTCCCCTTGCAGTCGCGCTCACGGACTGACGAGATAAAAGCCAATGCAATATTATGAACACAAGACATGTTAAATTGACTGGAGTTTACATCGTAAATTTGAGTCTTGCATGTCATGTGTGACATTTATGTCTGAGATCTACTTATCAAATCGATGTTGAATGAAATTACCCCAAAATATAGACCTATACATTTGTTTTATGCGAAAGATATTGATACTTGGTTATGAACAAATGTGCTCTTTAATCTTGAATATTATGAACAAATGTGCTCTTTAATCTTGAATAAACTTCAAATTTAAAAAAAAAGTATCCACATTAAAAATCTTTCAGATCCACAGACCCTAATGAAAAGACTCCTGTACCTCTCATGGACTACATCCTCAACGTGGTAAGTTCTTGAATAAGTTTCATGTAAATTCATTTAATAATCAAATATGTCAGCTGTAGTTATGGAAATTATATCAAAACTCTTGATTCATCGTTAGCAGTGTTCATATGCAAGAAATGGTTACAAGATGATAAACATTGCCTTTACTCTCATTTCCTAATTTCAGATGAAGTTTGTTGAAGCTATCCTCTGTAATAATGCCACTGATGATCACTGCTGGGAGTTTGTGAGTCATCGCGGTCTAGAACCCCTGCTCAAATTCCTGCGACTGCCCAACCTACCCATAGACTTTCCCACCAGTAGTGCCTGCCAGTCCGTTGCAAGTGTATGCAAAGCCATTCTGGTAAGTCTCCCTTATTTCATTTTCTTGAATTTCTTTTAGTGTGTTGTTTCTGTAAGGCTTGTTTACACATGCTGTAGTATAGGAATTTCATTGATAATGTTTGTGAACAGTTGGCTAGCAATAGAATAAGTGTGGTTTGCACCACTTGCAAGCCAGATGATAGTACAGTCAACCTGCTTTAGCGACCACCTGTCTACAAAGACCACATTTTTTGTTTCCTTTTGAAAGTGGTTTCTCATTGGAACCTGTACATAAAGACCACCTGCCTATGAATACCACTTTTCATGTCTCCCTTGAGTGGTCTTTATAGACAGGTTTCACTTATTTTGTTGCCATGAAAGTGCTGGCAAGATATTACTATCTATACAGGATACATCTATGCAGACTTTTTACTGACACTTTAGCTAGCTGCTTTTGATCTTGTGATAATTTGAAAATATGAATTAATCATGCAAGTCCCCCTTCCCTCCTCCCACCTTTGTATAGTCACTTGCAAGAGAGTCTGGTGTGTTGAAGGAAGGCCTTCTAATGCTGAAAGAAGAGCTCACTGCCCTGAAGCCTCTCCAGCTCCCCCTGGAGCCCCCGGGTGGATCCATCCTTCTCAGGGAGCTAGTCAACTCGCCAAACTTCACCGGTGCTCCCCTAGGAGCTCCTACCACTCCACTTCTCAGGGCGATGGTCTCGGCTCACTCCTATGTCACCATGCTGGTGCATGTATGCAGAGTCGGACAGGTAAGATTAACTTCATGCTATGATAAAACTAGTAGATAGAAACAAGCTCATGTCTGAGATGTTAATTACACCAACCCTAAATTAAATGTTCCCGATATCTACAAGCACCTATTAGCCTTATTCATGTTAATTTTGTATATTGGAAAAATTAATGGTTGCATGTTTAACTTTGATCATGTATATGCTACAAACCCCCTCTGCAGATCTTTGGAAAAATGTGAGGATGCATTTCACATAGTTGATTATTCAAGCAATGCAAACATAGCCTTTGAATGTCCTATACAAAATGTTATGGCTCAACAAATTTCATGCTATGTAGACGACTTTTCCCTCTCTTCATGAAGCCAGTGTTCTTGGTGTTTTTTATGCCTCCGCTACAAAGTAGCCGGAGGCACTATGTTTTCTGGTTGTCCATCCGTCCGTACGTACGTACGTCCCGTTCTCGTGATCGCGTTATCTCAAGAACCATTGATGGATTCCTGCCAAACTTGGGTCATGTATGTATCTAACAGAGCCAATGAACTGATTAGATTTTGGGGTCACAAAGTCAAAGGTCAAAGGTCACAGGGCTCATTAAGTATACAAAAATAGCTTGTGATCGCGTTTTTTCAAGAAACGATCAAGGGATTCCTGCCAAACTTGGGTCATGTATGTATCTAACAGAGCCAATGAACTGATTAGATTTTGGGGTCACGAGGTCGAAGGTCACAGGGCTCATTAAGTATACAAAAATAGCTTGTGATCGCGTTTTCTCAAGAACCGATGGGTGGATTCCTCTAAAATTTGGGTCATGTATGTATCTTGCAGAGCCAACAAAATGATTAAATTTTGGGGTCATGGGGTCAAAGGTCACAGGGCTCATTATGTATGCACATATAGCTTGTGATCGCATTATCATTAAAACCGACAGATGGATTACAATCAAACTTGAATTTTAAAAATAGCTTCTGTTTGGTTAGTAAACTTGCTCTTTGGCGGAGGTATCATTTTTGACTGCGCGCAGTTTAAATTCCATCTAGTTATTCTTGACATTTTCTTCTTTCTCACAACAGACTGATGTGAGGACTATCTCAGTCAACCAATGGGGTTCAGATCTCGGACAAGAGGTATTACGTCACTTGAGTCATCTGTACATCTCATTGGTTTGGGAGAGCATAGTTCTCCTGGCACTGTTCACCCCAGGCACCCTCCCAGAGGGCTGTGAACTTGGCAAGCTAGAACGGGAGAAACTTCTCCCCAAGGACTTCACCAAGGACTCTTCAGATGCTACCACTTCTGCAGCATCTGCTTCAACCAGTAAATCCGATAGCAATGCAAGGACTAGTGAAATAGATCCAGTCATCGAATCAGCAAGCACACTCATGGACGTCAGTGATGCTCTGTCAACCATGGAGGTGGACGATTCCAAAGAAGGGGCCAAGGACCCCAAGGCACGGCCCAAACCCAATGCTCAGATGCTCCAGTTGGTGAAGCAGGCCATGCCGGTGCTCTATGCACCCTCTAGACTCGGGAAAGCACTCTCGGAGTTGTTTGGTTTGCTTGTGAAGCTCTGCGTCGGGTCATCTGTCAGACAGAGAAGCAGGCAGCACCTGCATCCTAATCCGAGCCCTCCATCTGAAGCAGCCAGGAATACAGCAAAGGTTCTCATGGAACTCCTACTCAACAGTCTTTCATGGACTCCTCCACCAGCTAGCCCACTGCCAAAATTCAGGTAACATCTTTTTATTCATTCTGTCTGTTCCATAATCATACATGTGCAGTCAGCTGATGTCTGCTAACATTGTTATGCAAGATCAGGAAATAGTGAGCGCATGTTGATGCACATTGATTGAATATAAGACATGACGAAATCTTGTGTGCAATGTTTTTATTGTGTCACTTTCATAAATATGACACTCCAATAAATATTTGAAAATGAATATATAATTTCATCATATAAGTCCAATTTATTTTTCATTAAATAAATAGCAAAATATTTTGCTATTTATTATGTCTGCATTGTTGAAATCCCTCATTAATGCTTTAAAATGACTTTCTTTTATTTTTCTTGTCCCAGGGTAACATTCTATATCTGTGCTGTTAGCTTTGCATCTCCTATGCTGTTTGATGAGAAGAAGAATCCTTATCATCTCATGCTCCAAAAGTTTGTCAGCACAGGAGCTCATGCAGCTCTCTTTGAGTGAGTCACTTGTTTGCATTCGTTAAGTTGGTCATAAATACAATCTAGAAAAGAAGAAGACATTCACTTTGAACATATTGCTGTTTGCCTCATTTATGATTCTTAATACCTTTGGAAAATTTGTTTTTTTTTGCTGTAAAGGAGTTAAACTTTTGCCTCTCCTTCTCACTCATACTGAAACTTCTGATCATGGATCTATATAAAATAAGAGACAAGTATGAAAAATGTTGTAGATAAATGTAATATGAAAATTTGAAGATGAGAACTATTGTACATTCTCCAATATCCTATGTCAATGGCTGACACTTTATCTCTAGAACTTCAGGGCAACTCTGCTTTCAAGAGTTGATGCTTTCAAGAGTTGATGAATAATCTACATTAGCCTGTTTTTAACACATCCACCATGTTTTGTTTGCTCACAGTGCATTCCATTGGGCAGTCACCATGGGTGGTAAGATGAGAGCCTCAGAGTGTATGGAACATCCAGACCTTCCAGGTAAGTATCAACACAGTCTCAAGTTATGTTTCATTCCAATCATCCAAAAAGACTTTTCCAGATTGGTCATGTTCTTTGATTAAATGTAGTCATTTTTTATTGATTTGTCTTTTATTATTGTTTGCATTATCAATTTTCTGCACCCACTAAATTTATCCAGTTTTGAATGTACTCATACTTTTATATTAAGGGGATGGTATTATTCGGATGAAAATCTCACATAGAGATGTGTGAATGTTGCACATGCACCAGCATGGTTACAATATGGATGCCATCCTTTCAAGTTTAGTGTATCTTGATTCCACTTTCCACTTTTAGTAGAAACCTGGTGAACAGCCCTGTGCATTTCTAGTATCAACTATTCTCTTTTTCCCCTGTTATAATAGAGGGAACAGGAGAGTTCATTGATGCATGGCTGTCTCTCATAGAGAAGTTGGTCAACCCAGAGTCTGTGTTGGACTCTCCGCATGCCATGCCTGCCAAGGGTACAGTTCCCGGCTACACACCCTTCAACCCTGTCCAGTTCCTCATCAATACACACAAGGTAAGAATGACAACAATCATAACATAAAAAGGAGTGATCTGCTGCATGTTAGCAAACAAGGAAAATGATTGTTGAACAAGTATATCAGGATGGCTTTGATGATTAGAAATTATTTCTATGACACATCCTAAAGGTATTTACTATGATGGTTTCAATGTTTGTGGTTTATTTTCCTCATAGTTGGTAAACATCTTTTGGATGTGGTATAGAATTGGTTCATGAGAAATCGATGACATTGCCTCTGGAACTCATGTTGTAGGAGTAAGTTAGTTTTTTTTTTTTTCTTCTTCATAAATGTGTTTCATGGCTGTGATGTTCGATTTTCATGAAGGATGTTCTTTATCAAGTGGAGTCTTAATTGAGCAGTTCTGATGATTAAAGAGTATTGAATTTGTAGAATAAGACAGGAGTATGAGAAAAGGTAAAGTGTACAAGCCTCATGTCAGTATAACAATTGATCATTATATTCCTTTCTGTCCTTTCCCTATTTCAGTCTGCATTCAACGTGATCATGAACCTGTGGGGTTGCCGATCTCTAAAATCTCTGGGCAACCATACAGCTGAGAGCCTCCTGGCCATCCTGTGCCACATCGTACGCGGTGAATCCGTCATTGCTGAGCGGGTCAAGCAGGCCAAGAGTGAGGAGGCTGGGAGTAGCTCCGCAGAGGGGTCATCAACCGGTGGGCCTAGCACTTCATCAGGTTCGGCTGGTTTCAGTAGGGCAACGAGGGGGCTGTTTGAGTCAGGATTCCTGACTGGGTTGAGCAGGACCAGTAGCAGACCACGAGCTGAACCCAATGAGGACCATGTCAGACAGGTAAAGAAGTCTTTCATTATTAGAGCTCTAAGATTAGCAGTACATCCTTACATCTGTTTCCATGAACTTCTTATATTCTGTGGTGGCTGAAGAGAATAGGTTTATTATTTGGAGGGTACACTGATGTGTTTTCTAATGAAAAGTCTTCTTTGATATGCTGACACCTTAACAAAATGTATGCTGGGTAAAGCAGACAGAAGTGAAAATCTGAGTTGAGCACTGTCCCATCTAGTTTCTAGTATGATATTCACATACCATGGGCAAATATTTCATTCTTACAATACTGAGCAGCTTGCTTACTTCAGAAAGTGTCTTTGTCAGAATTAAATTTAACCTATATTGTGAATTTTTACAATCAAATGATTTGGCTTGACTTGTTTAGTTTGGGATAGCTCACAAACAGTACCTTGTATTCTTGACTCATTCACTGCATTATTTATCTTATTAGCTGATGGACATGGGCTTTGCAAGGGAGCATACCTTGGAGGCTCTACAACAGTCTACCACCCTTGAGAGAGCAGCTGAGTGGGCTCTTACACACCCACCAAGACTTCCTCAGGTAAATACAACACTGACATTGTATACACTTAATCAAGTTATTAAACTGTGATGAATATTCGTTATTGACCAATACCCATCTTCTTTATGAGCAAAGTTGGTGCGTATAGTGCTGTAATGTTATCTTTGCTTTCTTACTCCAATGTCATGTGTTATACATGATATAAAATTGAAGCAAAAGAATAATAATTATGAATACGCAATATCCTTGTGCACATTGCAGGCATTGACAAAATGGGCATAATCATTCTGAAATATTTAAAACTTGTTGGAAAGAAAATTGCATTTAAGTCGTCGCCCATCCTTTTTCTTGATCTTAAAAAACACAAAGAAAATAGTTTATCAAAGAAACAAATAATCTCTGTTCCCCATTCTACTTATTTCTGAACTCTTGATTATTTGTTTACATTAGACTTTTGGAACAGGACTGAGTGAAGAGGAAGAAATGATGCAAGCCATAGCTATGTCTCTTGGAGAAGCAATCCAACCATCAGTAGATCAACAGGTAAGACAGTTTGACAGTAATGGTGATTAGGCCTAATGGTGATGCCTTTGAATATGTTTTAGTTACGATTCAGGTAGTGTCATGATTATGATGCTGCTGAGGTTTGTGCATATGTAGGTATTTAGAATGATGAGGAGGGGGGGGGGGGGGAGAGCTGGATGATGGGTTACATTAACATTTTGATATCATAAAAGTTTTTATTTTTTTAATCCCTTCTGGCTGCTGGTAATAATTATCATCAACTAATGAGAAGTTGGTGAAGAAGAAGTAACAATATTTGTAATGGTAATAGAAGTAACCTGCAAATATATTCACACTTCTACACAAGTAAAAAAAAGAAAATCTGCCTTTGTGGATTACCCAATAAAATTTCTTGAATGATTATTTCCTGTTCTTATAAATATATCTTTAGGAGGATGAAAATAAGAAGAAAGAGGAGGAGGAGCGTAAGAAGAAAGAAGAGGAAGAAAGGAAGCAGAAGCTGATGGAGGAACAAGACAAGATTCCAGAAGAGGCTCCACTTGATAAGGCTATCCTCAATGAGTTTGTGGATTCTATGCTACCCGGATGTCTCAAGCTGCTTGATGATATTCCAGAAACTGTTTACAGGTCAGTAAAAACACATGTGCTTAATGTGCTTTCATAATCAGTGTTCTGATAGCAAAATGGAATGATGTTTATAACATCGTTAACGTGGTTATAAAAAGCCTGGTTAGTAAATAAAATAACACATTTCTTGTAAATTTACCTCAATTGAAATCGTTCATATTTTGGTTTTATTTCGAACATAGAAAGAGAACTAAAATCAAGAAGGCACAAATAAAATGCTCTTTATAGATTACAATAATATTACAACACTTAAATGATAACGGTGAAATTGAAAATGTGTGGCAAATTATCAATCAATTAATTTTCATCTTCATAAGATTATAATCAAGGCAAATATACATTCATACAACAAAAAATTGAAAATACAGAGTAATAAATATCATCGGCAATGTACACAAAAATGATTCACTTTACAATTGATATACAATGAAAAGGGAGAACTTACAGAAAGCCTATGATGGCTTTGTGAGACAAAGTTCCCAGTAATATATCTTTTTAATTGTTAATATGTATATCAAATGTTTGATATATATCTTCTATTTCTTTGATTTGACAGAGTGTGTGATCTACTAGTGGTGGCCAATAACAGGAATGGCACTGAATGGAGAGACAAGATGCTTGAAATGGTGATCAGTCAGGTAAGAATTCTCATGCTTATTACTAGGTTAATCCGTTTAATCTTTCTACCTTTTTAGCTCATCCGGCCCGAATGGGCCTGATGAGCTTATGCCGTGGCTAGGCGTCCGTCCGTCCGTCCGTCCGTCCTTCGTCCGTCGTCTGTCCAACATTTCAAAATGCTTCTTCTTCGCCATTTCTTACCCGATTTTAATTTTGTTTGCTTTATATGGTAGCACTAGGTGGGGGATTTGAAACTTCTACACAGAATTTTGAAACTCATTAAATATGCTAATTTATGCACATTTCTCAAAAATCACACAAATGGCTTCTTTTTCCTCATTTATTGACTGATTTTGATTTTTTGACTGATTTTGATTTTTTGGTTCCATCTGAAAGACTTTTATGAGGTTCATTGAACTTCTTCAAAGAATTATGAAATTTTGTCTCCAAAATTGATAATGCTAATTTATGCTATATTTATTCAAAAATCACAAAGATTGCTTCTTCTTCGTCATTTATTGACCGATTTTTTTTTTTTCCCATCTGAAAGACTTTCACAAGGTTCATTGAAATTCTACATAGAAATTTAAAACTTTGTCTAGAAAATAATTTATGCAAATTTGTGCAAATTTATTAAAACTCATTATCTTCATGTCACTGTCTCCTTCCAAAACCACATTTAGCCAGATTTGCAATAGGCACTTCATCATCTGTACATGCATGTAACCAATTCATGTACATTTCATGAATTGCAATGTACATGTATACTCTGTTCAAAGTACAAATTGCGTGAATTTCTTTGCTGGATGCCGGATGAGCGCCACATCATTGATGTGCTAGTCATTTTTATTCTTCTTTCATGTTCAGCTTTTTCTTTCCCACACCCCTTTTTTCCCTTTTTTCATTTTAGGTTATAAGTCTTAAATGCATATTGAATCAGTCATCACAATGGGTTTTAATTGCATTTGTATCTTACATCATGTCTGTCAATTGAAAATGGGAATGTATGTAAAAATTTGAACATACGCATCGAGACACAGATTCAAACAAAAACTTAGTGATTATTATCCTTGAAACAATTTTTTTTCTTTGTATTACAGATATCTGAGAATGCCAGGTTGTTGTGCAATAGCTTTGCCAGTATTTTAGTGGATCCAGCTGGAGTGACGGATCCGAAGGTCATAGAAAATTTATCATCATGCCTGGCCTCAAGAATTCACCTTCTCTGCCTTCTCTTTGAGGTAAGTAATTAATTGTACAAAATATGCTCAACTGACAATCAGCAATAACATTTCTGATGATACTTGATTAGTGAACCCGACACAAAGCTTCTGTTCAACCTCATACAGAAAAGCAACACAAGTCCTAACCCCTCAGCAGTATATATTTCACAAAATGTAGCCCTGATCACCTAGTAATCAGATCAACTATGTCAAACATCTTTTTCATATATGTTTGTTGGAAAAGTAATTGACATATTTCTGAAATCTATTTTGTCAGTTATATGTTGACATTGTACGAGATCGGAAAAGTTTCATAGCATACAGACTTTACTCTGTTCCTGTTAGAATGAGTATGGAGCTTTGCTTGTACGTCTCAATTGAAAGACAAGCCTTTGGAGTAACTATTATCTTGGTAGACGGCTCACATTCATATGAATACCCTCATTATGAATGGATAAAAAGGTATCACTCCCCTTACACAAAGGTTTCAAAGTTTGTCTGAACTAATCCTGTCCCTATCCTTGTTTGTACCATTTGCAGGAGATCCGAATGGCTTGTGCTCAGAGAGTGGAGGCCTCAAACATCCTTGATACACTCATTACACTGCTCTACACTGCACAGAAATGGATGGCTCAGATGAAGCTCACCAAAACACCCAAGTATGAACCATTCCCACCTAAATTATTGTTCTTTGTACTTTTATTTTTACATACATTTTTTTTTTATCATATCAAGTATTGCTTGCATATTGCTATGTTGTAATTTTTCTGTCAGGATGACATTTCCAGACTCATTCCAATATGAGGGTAGATATTAGAAGGAAAAAATGATTAGATATTACCTTTGTGTTTTAGGTTTGTACTTAACATGGGCTGGATTTGTCAAAGATTCAGATTTAACATCAATTAAGTGCTTGTATATATTGTTGTATATGAGTATGGTATAAAAACTCAGAACTACCAGACATTTCTGCAACGATTCTCTCCAATATAATGGATGTTAACTAAGGGAAGTAATAAAATGTCTAGCATAAATATATATCAATATCAGCACCAGATTGATGTTAATTGTGAATGTTTGATTTTGTTTACCTTAGGTGGATGGGTCCAGCAATGCTTCTGATTGATCTCTATGAGAAGACTGTCCTCACATGCAAGAGGAAGGTGGCACAACAGGTAAACATATGTCTTTTGTATTTGGTTTTTGTTTCTTGATACATTAAAAATGAACAGCCACTATTGTGCATGTAACAACTTAAAGGAAACTCCATGTCTCACTCTGCTGTTATCTTGTGTTCACAATTTGATACCCATTACAGGATTACTATTACAAATGGCATTATCATGGATTTATCTAAGACTAGTGTGTGTATCAATAAAATCAAAATGATACAGAAGTGTGATGTCCATTGAAAATTTTCTTTTTGGCAATGCATATTACAATGTAAAAGTTCTTAAACTAATGTGTTTCTCCTTATGCTATTCCAGGGTGCTTCACATACCTGGAAGTGGTTTGATGACTCTACAGGCCGCTGGTGTACCTACAGCCGTAGCAACAACAAGACCATAGATGATGCTTACTGGGCAGGCAAACCTAGTGTGAAGTTCACTGCTGCCAGGAGAAGATATGTTGTCCACTTCAACACCATGATACAGGTGAATAAGCCAGTTCTTTGTTGCAGTCTGAGCATGAGCAGATAAAGGTCATTGCAGGCCAAATTGTGAAAAACACAGAGACAAGATACTTGATACAGGCTCATGAAAGTTATGTAATCATTATTCATTTATGCACAAGCAATGCACAGGTTGAAGTAGTCTTTGAAAAGGGGAAACAAAGGCTATTTATGTAGCACTTCCATCGCTGTAGGAGTACTTATTTCAAAATGTACAAAGTGGGACCTCTTCATGTTTTGAAGATCTGTGGATATTTGGGGTCATTTGGGACATGTGCTAGCCGTGAACTGGTCTATAGTAACAAATCTGCAAGGAATGGATGACCTCATATGTCTACAACACTATGTATACCCTTGTTTTATATTGATTATTCATGGGGAAGAATACTCTTTGATTTCTAACAAAAATTACTTGCAAACTTAAATATATTTTGATTGAAAAAATGCCTTTCTCCTTTGCATTTTTGTGAAGAACCTATTCTCTCTGTTCCCCTTCATTATATTTTCTTCTTTGCCTGGCTCTTTCAAAAATTATGTCTTGTGTACTTTCCCATTATACACAATTTCTATTGCTTTCTCTCTGTTTGTTGATATAACACTTCCTCCCTTTTTTTTGGGAATAATTTCTTACAAAATGTGATACACTTTCTTCTTTCCCTTCTAATATATCCCAGTATCTTCTTTTTGGTCATGTCATAGGTGAATGAAGAGACAATGAACAAGAGGCCCATCATGCAGGCCTTGCCCGCCCCAAAGACTGAGGAAGACAAAGGTGATAAGAAGGAGGACGATGGAGAGAGAGAAGCCAAGAAACTCAAGACCAGTGAGAGTCTGGAATCTGCTGCAAAAGCAGAAGGTAAGCAATGAATTAAATTTGATAAGGTTTAACAAAGCTACAACCCAGTGATATGAAAATATGATGTGCTTTGATGGCTTAAAAAAAATAACAAACAAACAGTAGAAACTAATAAAGTATTTGTAGTTGATACAGATTGGTTTCTGTAAATGAATGGTGGAAACTTAATTTTGTTAGTTCATTTGATATGTTTACCACTTGTTAGATCCTGCTTTTGAAAGCAAACTGAAATGAGAAGGGCAAAATCTTTGGAAACTAAATGTAGATGAGTAATTATTTTGTTTTTGAATGCATGAAGAATTGCATTATTTCAGTTGTTTATGATAAATACGTCATTATTTAGAGGAATGAAATTGCATAACTATAATCCTATTTTTATTATGAGAATTTTGTTTTCTTCCCCATTTTCTCTTTTAGTTGCAGGCACAAGCCAAGAGAGTAAGGACGAATCCATTGCCAAAGAACCTGAAATCGTTGAGATTCAAGGACTAGGAGACAAAGAAATTCCAACTCTGATCAGGTATACCACCCTTGCCCTACGAAAACTACATTAAACTTTATGTAAATTTAACTAATATTTCATCAGATTTACCATATGGCACATAGAGGAATTTATATATAAATAATAGTCTATAATGGGATTTAATGTCTATCATCGTCAGGACAGAAAAATAGGTTTGCATACACGGTTAGATTTTGTATGATATTTGACTTTGTGCTTATCATTCTCTACTTTGATGGAAGAAAAGTAAATTTCATGTGAATCAATATGGTTACTAATCAGGAGAAGATATACAATTTTCTGGTAAGCTGTATGTCCTTAATTTACTAAAAAGTATATTTTTGTCTTTCTCAGGGCATGCGTTGGTCTGATTGGTGTGCCAGTGGATCCAGACACCATGCATGCCGTCCTGAGGATATGTCTACGCTTCACCCGGGATCACACCAGCGCTCTCCTGTTTGCCGAGCTCGGTGGACCACGTCTCTTGCTGTCTCTCACCCAAGCATCCTCCTTCAATAGCTTCCCAATCCTAGCCAACCTACTTCTCAGGCATGTCTTTGAAGAGAGGATGGTGCTTCAGAATACAATGGACAAGGTAATGACCCAGATAAACATTGCCAATTTTGTTCACTTTTCATAATTTGAGTAACAGACTGACATGTGGGAAGTAGAAAATTTCTATTTCATAGGGAATTGATTTTGTCACAATTTTTTCATGTGCACTAGCTGAAGTAAGATAGGACTCCTAAAAGCCATTAATGTTTCAAATGTATATAGCATAGTATATGAACACATAGAGAACAACAGCAAAAATGTTATATCTATACATGGAACTATTTCTGACGTACATGTATTTGAATTGTATATAGTTTAAAGAAATGCTGTGTTAGTGTATGGTCTTGTCTGTTTGTTATCAGATGGTGGAAACAATGTTTGATTTTAAAAAAGGATGCTCAGACACCTAGTCTTAGCCGTCACTTGATGGTATTATTGTAGCCGTGTTCAGTAAATTGTATCGGCTTACTCATACCTCTTCAAACAATCTTGTCTTGTTGAATACAGTTAATCTATGCAGTAGCCAACAAGGGAGTTGGATGCAACACATGCAATGTTGCCCTGGGCAGTGTGGGATGCAGAGAAATGAACTTTGTTCTCAGGAAGCTTGGACCTCTGGCGTGTCGGGACCAGGAACTGTTCATGAACTCGGCTAGAGGTAGCCTCAAGATCGCTCTTCCTCCTGCAAAGAGAGGTAAATATTATTTCGAGCATGCTGTAGGGCGATATAGAGACTTACCTGACGATTGTAAAATGACTGTCTTTAGCTTAGATGTTGAAGACCATGAAGTTTTTCCCTGTCTATACTCTCTCCTGTATGCTAGTTAAAGATGGATTCATTGTTCAAAATCAGAGGACTACTTTTATAGAATTTGATGTGGATTAGATGGATTACAGACTACAGAGTATCAAATGTCAATTATATGTATCATTTCAGTCATTGAGAAATGTCTCATGGTACATTTTAATGGAATTGTTCATGAAATTAAGGATGGCATCTTTACCAATTTAAGATGATTTCAATTTCAATTATCTTGAAATTCAATTAACATTTCCATAGCTTTCATCCCAAGTTATCTCAGGCTCAGTATTCAATGGCTGAAGTCAACACGAACTAGTTGCATGGACAAACTAGATGTCTTCTTTAGCGTTGTGTAGAAATATAAATCAAACAGTTCAAATTTTTTTTACCATCTTCACACAATTTATATTGAATCCATCATCAGGAGAAGAAGATGAATCTCGCTACACAGGACCCAATGCTCTGCAGCTCTTGAAGGCCTTGGCCCCTAAGACCTTCACACCACCAACTCTAAACGGACCTATGCTACAGGTTCTCTGCGATCTCCTGGATGCCTTGATTGTACCTGTCCTACCTTCACAACAAGGTAATAATCGGTACAAGCTATATCACATCATAGCTGAAGTATTGAGGAACCAAAATATCTAAATATATTTGTATATAGACATTTAGACATAATGTAGACATTATTGAATTTGTCATGTGCTTGATTTAATGGTTTATGGGGTGTGATAGATCCAAATCTAAGACACATTCTCCTATCTTACAGAAGACAAGGAAGCAAAGTCTAAACAACCACAACCAACAACCACAGCCTCGGCCAGTGCTCCTGCAGCCACTGGAGTGGCCAGTGCCGAAGGGGCAGTTGCAGCAGCCGCAGCAGCAGCAGCTGCTGCTGCAGTCTCGGACATCCAAACATCGGAAGACATAGGAATGGGACTAAGGGAAATTGGAGACAGACTGCTTGGGATCTACAGCGGAAGGAGAGGACCTCCAAGAACAGCAGAGAGGCTCAACAGTGTCCCCGATGGTGCTGTACAAGAAGAGGTACCCAGATTAGACACTTTTCTTCTAGAGATGATGTTCTCATCCCTTTTTTCTTTACTAGTTTCTCTCCCAAACTTCTTGTGTGCCACTTTCCATTTTATTTATATTGTGATTAATTTCGCCCCTTTTTGTATTTCCTATATGCCCTTAAAAATTGTTTGATGTTCCAAGCCTTCTTACTCATTCTCTCAAACACTGATTTCATGAATATTTTTATATATGCATTTTGCGGAAACACCCCAGTAATGCATGACATAAGATATCAAAAGTAAACTGTTTGTTTTCCATCAATGTTTCCATGGAGTAAATTACAACTGGTGTATCATTCTACACAGCCTCATGATGCTTCAACCTCCGGTGCTGAGGCAGGGAGCCCCCCTGTAACCACGGACTCCAAGAAAACTCCTGCCTCATCTGCAGGAACAACTGGACAAACCCCCTCTAAAGATGAAACGTCCAAGAGCAAACTCCTGATCCCCAAGTCAGCCATCTTACGTCTGCTGGCCGAGCTTGTCATGTCGTATGCAGGCATTGCGCAGGCCGTGGCCCAGTACCAGTATATGGTTGGTCAGGCAAAGCATGTTAAAGAGGTATGTGGGAATCAAGTACTTAGAATGTATTAGGAGTATAGTCCGATTACTTTAGTGTTAACTTTAGTGTTAAATGCATGCCTGCATAAATGTTTTGCTATATGTCTCGCTTTAGTACGTTTTATAACTGTATTGTCATTGATAATTGCCCAGGGATTGAAATCATGCTTGACTTTGTATCATGGCAAAGGTAAACACAATCTTTTGTGTGTTTGTGTGTGTGTGTGTGAAATCGAAATCTTGATCATATTTCATTTCACAACATTTTTCATCATAAAGAAGGGAAATTCAGTGACAAGCTTGTTTACGTTCATTTATATTTTGCACAAGAAAGTGCCCTTGTTTCTTGATCCAGTGGAAACCAGGTCTCATACTTTTGCTACATTAATAGCCACTGATCAATGTTATGCATTACTTTTTGATAGCTTTGCATGGTTGCTCATTGTCTGACAAGTATCATATCTTCTTTTATGCTATTGCTACTTCTGCATTATGCTTTCTGTATTACCTTCTAGCTTGTAATTTATACTTACTAGAATTTAAGGTAGCAAATTAATCCAAAGGGTGCCAACAAACATTTTATTTGTTAGAATTGCATTTACTAATTTGTAAATTAATGTAAGAGAATCCACTAGCTACCCCACCCCCCTGACAATTTTATTGTGGCTACCATTAATCTTGAACTCTGCAAATCTTCAACTTAATTGTGAGCAATATTTGCAGTGATTGCTACAAGTTAGGTTTAAACTAATTATCATTGCCATTAGATTTATCACGTTTACTTATAGCAGTTATGTACAACATTGACTGAATAATGCTAAGTATAAGATCCTTGGTAATCTATGTTTGCTATACTCACTGCTAGTATCACCTTCACATGAAGTGGTTATGAAATATGCAAGTGACGTCTCTGTTATTCTTTCAGGATGGAGCTGCACTGGCATACATCTTGGACCATCTCCTACCGCAGTGCCAAAAGGCAGGGGACAAGGACTGTCCCGGCCTAGCTCAGGTTCTGCTCGCCAGCATAGCTGCCAGTAACCATAGTCCCGATGCTCAGATGCTCCTTGTCACAGAGATCAAGGGAGCCCTTGGGAGAGCCTTGGCTATGCCAGAAAGCAGTGAGAAACACTCTCGCATTCAGGCACTTACAAGTAAGTTGTCTCTTTTGTAAAAAACTTATCAATGTGTTGTTATTTTTATTTCCATTTTCTTGGATATGAAATCATTTCATCACACACTTTAAAGGTATTTTATTTCTTGTAAACTTGAAACGGTTGAAGAATGTTGTGAGATGTATTTGAGTACCCTTTTATGTGAAAGATGAATGTATATTTGAAAAGTCACAAAATATAAAGGAAATTTTCAAATGAAGTTGTCATAGGTATTGTACTAAACAGTGGAATTGGAAAAACAGAGTCCATCGGCATTTTGAAAGGATTTGAAAATGATGTCTTTTCTTCATATTCTTCTCTTCTTTCAATTCTCTACCCAGTGTTGATCAGTGTGATGATCGAGGCATGTCCATCCTCCAGCTCCGCCCATCAGACAACCATCGGAACCACATCTTACAAGAACCAGCTTGGTGGTATGAATATCATCACCAGGCTTCTACTCCGCAAGGGACTTGTCACAGACCTAGCCCGCGTCCCTCACTCCCTGGACCTATCCAGCCCAAACATGGCCTCCACTATCAACTCGGCCCTCAAACCCCTGGAGACGCTGTCAAGGATCGTCAACCATCCTCCGGTCGGACTGCGAGGGATCGGCAGGATCAAGAATGGCGCACACATCATTGATCCAAGTTCTGCTTCTACTGCTGATGCTACTGGTAAGTTCTACAGTTCTCTTTGTATTGTCTTTGTGTTGTCATACCTATTAATACTTCTAAACTGCAGTCTCCTAGTTCGGATCTCGTAACCCCCGCAGTCAACTCCTTCAACCAGTCTTGTTTGAAATTGTTTAAACTAGATTGTCCTAAATGAACTCTTGCTAATGGCTTTGATATCTTGCATTGCACAGCTCTCCCTTTGATTTGATGTGTTAACCAAGTCAATATCCCTATATTTGAATTCCTTATCTTTTTAACATTCAGATTTAGACATATTTATCATACAAACTCTGTGAATATAATTCATTGGAGCACTACCATTTGAACTCATGTCACTTATAAATGATGAAATGAATTCTGATGAGTAGAAAAGATTTTTCTGTCTTATGGATAAAATAA
>BEXV01000030.1:416499-447343 GCA_003118195.1 Hemicentrotus pulcherrimus | reverse complement strand
TTATGGGACTACCCTGTATCTCTCACAGACCATGAGAGAAACCAATTTTCCAAATATATGAATTAGTAGGCAGTTTCCCGGCAAATTTGTTATCATCATGTATTAGTCAAAAACATATTCTTTCACATGATTGGTAACGAGAGCTTCCATTTCATTTTTTGAAATTGAGGCGTTTCCAATACTGGTCTTTACCTTTAATTTGCCATTTATGCCCATTCCTTTTTATGTGTGTTTCAACTTGCTTTCTACATGGAGTGACAATTTTCATAGCATTCACAAATTCCATCCTTCAAGAGTCTATCTGTAACAACCATTACATGAAAATAGCCATAACATATTTGTTTTGAATTCCATCCCTAAAACTAAATTTTGCTTAGCAAAAAAAAAACCTCATGTGCCACCTTTGGAATAAGTATGATGGTGTCTTGCAAATCTTATTATACAGTATTGTAGAGTATGGATGTGTATTGAGTACAACTTTAAAGAATGAAAAATTATGAAAGTCTGATGTTTTTAGTATACCAGTTAATGTAAAGAGGAATCTTTAGAATGGGGGGAGGGGGGGAGGGTATCAGAATGTCATGCTTAAGCTAGAAATATATATTTCTTTCCCTTTAATTACTTCATTCTTTAACTTAAAGGTAAAGATTAGTTCTGGTCATGCGATTGCATTGTGAAAGAAACATTGCGGAATCGATCAGAAACGGTTGATCATCTAGTAAATGTATTGGTGTGTACAGCAAGGTTCTGGAATCATCAAAATGATAAAAAAATTTGGCCCAGTCTTCGTAAACTTACAAGCACTGTACACCGAAATATGTTTATGGGATTACGCGACATGTGCATGACACATGTGCAAGATCGATCCAGTCCAGATAGATATAATAATTTAACAAATTTATCAATTAGTAGGCAGTTTCCTGGCAAAATTGTTATCATCATTTATTAGTCAAAACATATTCTTTCACATGATTGGTAATAAGAGCTTCCATTTCATTTTGTTGAGAGGGGGGCGTTTCCAAAACTGATCTTTACTATTAAGCATCATGAAAAATTGATGATAGTTGTAAAAATAGAACCTAAAAGTTTGTCCTGTCAACTTCTCTGTTCTTCAGGAGGTACAGGGCTGCGCTGTAGCATGGATGCAGCCATCCAGCGCTCAGCACAGGGTGGTGGTGGTGGTGTCGGCGGCCGCCGTGCCCATACAGGTCAGATTTGCCTCTGATCGGAATATACATGGCCTATGCATCCATTATTATATTATTTTGTTTACTCTCTAGTTCAATGTTTATTTAGCCTTCCACAAACCCCCAAATGTGCATCATCCATTGTAGATCGCCTGCCCTGGTAGAGCGTATGCATGGCATTGTGCTCGGAGGAATATACCCTCATGCTTTTAGTTTCCAGCGAAAGAGATTTTGTATCATGTCATGATGTATATCTAATGTGTTTATTGTCTTTTTTTTATTTATATTTACACTGATAATATATTTAGATATTAGATGGAGGAAACCTGTGTTTATCCATACTTAATCACTGTATGGTTGAAAGAGGTCAACATGCTTGTTTAAAGCCCTTGAACTTTGAAGATTATTTCAGTTCTTGCATTTATACCTCTTCTTTTTGCTGATATAATTTCTAATATTCTATTCAATCTTAGATTCTCACCCTATCCCATTAGTTATAGATGAAGGAAGTACACATTCCAATCATACACTATGTTGATATGCACCTGTTTGTCAAAATATGGCATACTGTATATTTTATGTTCAACTTGCATCAAGTTGTCAGCTTGTTACAAATCATTATTTCAATGTTTATTTTATTCATCCTTTCTCCCATCCCCTTTCCGCTGTCTAAGAATCATATTTTCTTTTGAAATAATTAGCCCCTTTGTTTTGCATTTACCCATGCTTATTTTGTCTGTGTTACTTCGGTGTTGTAAGACTAGATCAAATATCTGTATGAGAGCATGACTTGGGCTGTAACCTGTTTAAAGCTCAGAGCAGAAAACATATTCAAAGAAATTAACAAAAGCAAAGTGCAATTTGTTAACCCTTATGAGGGTTAGTCTTGTTTTTATAGACTCCCTCCAACCCTGTAATCTGAGAACTGACTGATTTTACTCCAGATAAAATTGTGTGAGTTGTCTTGTGGCCTATTTTTGTACGCCCAAAGGACTTTAAAAAATACCTGTTCCATCATTTAGATTGTATACAGGAGAATCAATGTATTATGAATGAAATACAAGCTAATAAAGGAGAAACTAGAAAGCAAGAGAAAATGAGTTTGAAGTAAAAATAGAAGTATTTTGAATGTCAAACAAATATTTTTTGCCCCCAATTCACTTGTGATGTCAATGAACATACACCTACGTACATTCATCAATCTCTATTATATTCATCACTGCCTTTTATATTTGTCCTCCCTTCTGTTTGCATGTCTATTATCCATGTAGTGTAATGCATGGCGACAATGGTAGATCATGGAGCTTGAATGATATGTCATGTCTAATAGAATAAACATGCATGATATATTGGATGTTATAGTCTAATTCAAACAAAAGTAGATTAGTTTTGTTCTTTACTTGATATCTCTTGGAGTTGCATTACGATTAGATATGCGATTGTTTGTTTCTTCAGATCGGGAGTCTGTTGCCAATGTGTTGGGAGTACAGGACGACACCCAAGATTCTACAGACTTAGATGTAAGTTTTTCTAATTGAATTTTCTTTTAAGTATTAAGTGGTCAACAATATTTTGTCTATAACTTATAGCAACATTTTATGAAGTCCAGAGAGAAAATGATAATTAAAATACAACTTTGCTGTCTGTTTTAGATATTATATGGTGGCAGTAATTTGCAATTCTTGCAATTTGCAGGTAAATTCAAGCCAAGTAGTTTAAGCCTTCAAAACTGAAATGACATGTTTCATATTAACTTTAATCGTTCATCATGAGACTTCTCTTCAGCTAACAGCACACTGCAGTATACTGTAAAATAATTTTGCCTAGGAACATGTTTTGCCTTATCTTGATATGTGTATGTATAATGTCTGTGCATGTTACGTGACAAGACTTTTTTTTCTAACAATTAACTCTAGAACATGCTTTGCAAAAGCCCTGTAAAATCATAATTTAAAAAAAAAAAATCTTGATCTTTTTCTCTTGTAGGATCAGGCAGATCTTGAGTGTATTGTTGACGAGCTGCTTGAAGGGACTGGTGGAAGCAGGGCTGAGGTTTTAGGAGAAACTCTCATCGCCACAGGACCTGAGAGACTGGGATCCCTCAGATCAGCCTTTGTGGATCAAGCAGGTATGTCAAAATCTGTATTACTTTGATGTTATCTGCTTAGAATCAGAAGGACATTAATCCTTCAATGCAATGCTGAATGAACTTAGTGCTTAACGTCCTTCTTTCAAAAGAGATTATAACCTGTTCTATGCCATTACATTTATAAACCTTTCTTTCTTAGAATTCAATTTTGAGATTCAAATATTAAATTTGATGATCAATTTCTATGATCAGAATCAATTGACTTTTGTAGGATACAATGTCTGTTTTACTTTTAAGAGGACAGAAACCAATAACTCTTAGTTCACACATTTGTTACAATTAAAATAGTCATGGAATGTAAATGCATCAGGTTTTCAAGGTGAATTTTTCTGTTTGAATATGTACTGTGCTGGAGTTTTGAATATTGATTAAAACCATAATAGATTTGACCAACCAAGTGGGTGATCTTACTGTTGTTTGTATCTTCAGTTGTAAAGGACCATAAAAGATAAATCTTTTGTTTGTAGGTGAAGCATCCCAAGATGAGATGGTAATCACCATGACTGACGACGGAGAGGAGATGGACCAATCTCTAGGTGATGCAGAGATGAGAAGTCAGCATAGTCATGAAGGAGTCAGAACAGGTTAGTCAATAATGATAGTCATAGTAGGGTAAGGTTAGGATTAGGATGAGATGTTTATCATGATGACTGGTGATGGTGAGGAGATGGGTCAATGCTAAGATAAGAAGTCGACGCAGTCATGAAGCAGTCAGAACATACAAGTCTATAGGAGAGGGTATGGTAGAGTTAGGGTAAGTTAGTCGATGGTAGTGGTTATGGTAAGTTCGTCATTAGTGATGGTTAGCATAAGATTTCCATCACAATGATGAATGACAGAGAAGAGATGAATCAATCTGTAGGTGATGTTGAGATGAAAAGTCAGCATAGTCATGAAGGAGTCATAACAGGTTAGTCAATAGTTCTAGTCATGACAGAATGTCCCAATTTTTCATGTTGAATGATCATCATTTAGCTTAATAATTTTATCTATTTCAAGGAAAATTTTATATCGGAGTGCAAGGCCAATTATATGTATTTGAACTGAAAGAGAAAAGAAATTAAATTACATATGTTTGTATTTTTTTCTGTAGACATCGATGCTGATGATGACAGTGTTCAGGACGAAGACTCTGCGGCTGAAAGTGATTCTGATGAAGGCAATGAAGATAGACAGGTAAGAAGAATTAATTTGCTTTCCTTAGCTTTCTTTGCCATTTCCATTTTTTTAACCATAGCAATGCAATATCTGAATTTCATTCACATTTTTGTTGACATGTTTTCTGCATGAATCTAGAACTAACAAAGTATTTTTAATTATTTGTTATTCAGAATTCCAACTTTTGTTTGTCAAGATTACATGTTATATTTCTTTGAATAGAACTTAGCTTTTGTCGTCCTTGATGTTCTAGTGTTGAAGTAATAATGCATTTTCCCCCCTGTCACCATTAACCTTTAGGATGAAGGTGAAGAAGATGAGGAAGATGAAGAGGATGATGAAGAGGAAGAAGAGGAGGATGAAGAGGATCACGATGACGGCTCAGAGATGGATGCAGAAGACTATGACATCACTGAAGATCTAGACTACTTCAGGGTCGGTGATCGAGATGAGGATATGTGGGTTGGTGACCCAGATGAGGACATGCTGATTCAGCTGGATCCTGTATTCTCAGGTAAGCCAATGAGTCAAATATGTGTAGGACATCACATATGTTGGATGTACATGTATGATAATAGTTGTACTTTCGAGTTTCCGTCCATTGATCTACATCTAGAATCTTAGTTCTTCATCTGTTTCCTTGATTAGCACCATTGAAAAACCTTGTGTTCATTCTGATTAACCCATGGCTTCTTGGTGAGTGCAATATTAATTACACAACTAAAGCAAAGCACCAGTCTGTTTACCTTTCTATATGTGTGGTCTACAGAAGCTAAGTTTTGGACATTAATCTCCCTATTCTTCAGTTTGTATATGTGAGGTATGATGTATTTCCATGTCTGCTGTAATGTTTTATGTATGACAATACAGTTCACATCCCATGGTCATCCACCAGGTATGGGATTTCATGAGTTATCAAGACAAACATGTGTATATATATCTTAGAAAGATACATGATTGTGTTTTTTAGGTTCAGTTCTCATTGATAGTCATATGTTGATTAATTTAGCAATATTTTGATATGAGATGTCATCATCATGTGAGACATTGTGATTTGACAATTTCACCAGTTGATCATATTTTCTCATGAAATGTTTTTGTTTGTTTTAGGTGTTCCTGCATCAATAAGAACATACCAGCTTCCTGTGGCTATCCATGAAGATACCAGGAATGCCAATGATGTCTCAGGTAGGTTCAATTCATTCACTTCCATCCAACCTCCCATCCTTTTGTTAATTATTCATTCTTCCATAACAATGATTTCCCTTTGCCATCTATAATTTTGAAATACTAAAACATCATTGAATATGCAAAAAAGTTGTTGGATAACTGTATAATGTTAAAAAGTTTAAGACTGTAAAGATGTTGTAGGAGTAAATACATTGTTGATAATCATTGTAGAACTCATCATATTGGGCTTGTGCTGGCTGTACTTTAACCAAGAAATCTCCCTCTTGAATCTCAAATCATGGATAGTCGTCAGAACATGAAAGCTCTGAATTGCAACTACTTTCATTCCTACCTGTGCAGCTCCTAACATCCCGGTCCCTCCAAGCGTAATCTCAGCCAGCCATCCCCTCCTGGTCAGACACAGTGACCACACGAACCTGACCCATGGTGTGAGCCAGACCAATCGTAACCAGAGGGTCGCTAGACAGAGGGTCAATCGTCATGGTACAACGCAGACTGTTCACATCTACCACTCGGGAGCTACAAGGCCACCTAATGTCCAGAATGTCCTGAGGTAACTATTGAATTTCGATGGATTATGTTTCTTTTGTTGTATGTTGTATTGCTGGCTTTTATCCAAGTAGTTGAAATAATAGTTAAAAAGACTTAGATGTTATTTGTTATCTTAAACTTAAATTTATTAGGGAAGCCTGTGTTATCCATTGACTACTGACTTCTTTCATTCCCGTAGATATTGATGTAGGAGCCATCTGATTCTTGTAGGCAATGAATTAAGTAAATGTGTATCACAATACAATGGTTTCATTTTGTTGAACATGTATTATTTGCAAATAGTGATTGTCCATCTTGTGTTTTGGTTTTGAGCAATTATATATGAATTTTCTCGTTACCATACATTGATCTACATTCAGAATTTTAGTTCTCCATCTGTTTCCTTGATTAGCACCATTGAAAAACCTTGTGTTCATTCTGATTAACCCATGGCTTCTTGGTGAGTGCAATATAAAATACACAACTAAAGCAAAGCATCAGTCTGTTTACCTTTCTATACATGTGGTCTACAGAAGCTAAGTTTTGGACATTGATATTTTCTTCCTTATTCCATTTCTGGCTAAAATCCATTTGCCTTCATCGATTGATTTTAAGTACATGAGCATATATTTATATGCAAATTTGAGAAGTATCTGACAAGCCATAGGCAAGGTGCGTCTAATGAGGTCTATACAAAAAAGATGTTGTATTACCCTTTAGGTGCCAGAACCTGGGTCAGTCGGTCAGATTTTCTTTAAAATAAATTTTGTTCCCCTCTCAAAACCGGGAATCTTGCTGTTTTCTAGCTGGTGCAGTACATGGTACGCTAGCAGAATTTCATAACTAGGGCAGAAGACGAGTGAGAACTTGGGAATAATTTGATGATGTTATGCATTTATATCCCATTTAAACAAACAAAATACATGTTTTTTTTTTAATTTATTAAACATTTTTTTTCTAAAGACGGTAAAAAAAAAAATTAAAAAGCCAACCATAGATTTTAAGATTTTTTGGGTCGGTAGCAAAGGGCATGCAATACAACATCTTTTTTTGTTTACGCCTGATCAGCAGGCATTACAATTCCTCCCTACCCAGGCTGCTGGGCCTGTCATCGTCGACCGACATCGTCCAGCTGACGACCACCAGCACGGGTCAGGGAAACCAGACCAGGGTGTACGTTGCCAACTCTGGAGAGGACATCAACCAGAATCGAGAGGAGGTGTCCGATATCTTTGAGGAGGGGTACAACATGGGGTATTTCAGTGGTTCCAACTTCCTCTCTGTGGTGCCTCCTGTGTACAGACGATGGGATGAAGAGAGCAAGGTGCTAGATGGAAGAAGTGTTCATGATTGCGTGCAGGGTAAGTCATAATTTAAAGACCCTATCCGATGAAATTACAATTTTGTATTAATGGAAAGCCGAATTAACGTAGAATACAAATGTTATGTTATCTCTTTTTGATACTGCACCAAAGGAAAATTTAAACCTCATTTTCCACACCCCTCCAAATTATGTGTCAACAGGGGTCAAATTTGCTGCAGTTACGGTGACGACATAACATGTGGACCCATTCGGCTTGCCTGAATAGTTGATGCAATGAGCCGTGCTTATTTAATTAAAAATAATTTTGAATATACATACTCCACAAAAGACGATGGCATCACAACGATACCTAGTTTTCATTTTGACAAAGCTTCAGATTTTGAAGTTTTAGAGAGCTGTTACTCCTCTGACAGACACGAAAATAGCATATATTATTGTAATCTAGGGCTTATAAGCTTTCGATTGCTATATAATCAAGCTATTTAGTTTTTCACTTCCGACAGGGTCTTTACCAATTTTGATTGTTTCATACAATTTAGAAGTAGTATAAATTAGATAGGAGATATGGTTGTAGCGTGATTAAGGTGCCATTAGAATTGTTTCAACTGATAAAAGCAATAGTTATGTTTGCCATCTCAGTAAGATCAGTAGAGGTACAGTTGAGTTTAGTGGGATTGGTGTGATTTCCTCCTGGTATATGTTAACTGAGGATTATCCTCCCTCCTTTTCAAAGTGTTTGTTTTCACTTGTCAAAACACCAAAAAGGTTGGAGTATCAACGCCTAAATACTAGAAAAACAAACGACTGTCAGTCACAGCAAGGATGCAGTTCGGCAATAATCTTAATGTCATTTCAAGTTTGAATTATGATGAGTACAGTGCATAATGCACCATTGAAAAACCTCTTATTTGTTTTCCAAGATTCAAGGCTTCTTAGTGGTGCCATATCAAAATCTCAACCAAAACGAAGCAACAGTCTGTTTACCTTTCTTTACATGTGGTCTACAGAAGCTAAGTTTTGAACAAAAAATATCACAACTCGACATGAGAATTGATTTTGAGAATATTTACAAGCATTCTTGTTTAGAACGATTCTTTATGTTTCAATTAAAGGTCTTTCCTTTCTAACATGAATTATTAAGGATTGCATTGTATAGATTTAGTAAATTTATGGGAAATGTCTTCTTTTGGCCATTCAGCCCTCAAACCTGAAATCATCAGTGTTCTGGAGAAGCATCGTGACGAAGAGCTGACAGAACGAAAAGAGAAGAGAAAGAAACAGGCAGAGGAAGACGCCAAGAAGAAGGTAGAGGATGAGGCCAAGAAGAAAGTCGAAGAAGAATTGAAGAAGGCTGCAGAGGAAGCTAGGAAAGCAACAGAAGCCAAGTCTGGGGTTGCAAAAACAGAGGAGGAGAGCAAAGAGAAGGAAGAGAATATGGAGGTATGTCTGCAAAATTGTAAAAATATGACATTCCTGGTAATACTTGGTAATTATGTTCCATCTTCTTTTTTAAGTTACTTGCTTATTTAATAATTGGTATTGAAGCTACAATGAAATTTGTAAACCTTTTGACATGCTGGATGCTTTTTTAATCATAATGAATCTTCCAAAAGAGCAGATTGCTGTGTTTTATGTTTTTGAGAGATGGTCGAAAGGTCTCCTTGAGTTTTGCATATTATTGTGAAAATGTTTTCTGAAATAACATTAATGGTTGTTGTTTTCTTTTAGTAACATGAAAAAATAAAATGAAATTGAAGTGAACTTGATGTTAGTATTTGCTTGAATCATTTCTATATTTCTTTACTTGTTTTGTTGTAAATGAAGAATTCATGAATAAATTGATCATGTTTTTTGTAGGTTGGTGAAAGCAGTGATCAGCCCAAGGAAGCAGAAACAGCTACAAATCTATCAACAACAGCTCCTTCACAGCCACCCAGATCAGGGATAGGTAAGATGATCTTTGTACATGATTACCAAAAAGATATATATAAACTATTGATTTTCTTTCACTTTGCAATCCATTTGAGACATGTTGTTTGTATTGTGGAAGTGCATTCTGTAACTCATTGTCAGGCCCCCTTTTCTTCTGAAGCTCAAATTGTCCTTCTTTGTATAATGATGAGTACTGTAAAGATATCACTGTGCACTATTGAAAAACCTTTTATTTGTTTTACAAGATTCAAGGCTTCTTAGTGGTGCCATATCAAAATCTCAACCAAAACTAAGCAACAGTCTGTTTACCTTTCTTTACATGTGGTCTACAGAAGCTAAGTTTTTAACAAAGAATATCACCTCAACTCGACATGAGAATAATATTGAGAATATTTACAAGTATTCTTGTCAAGAACAATTCTTTACGTTACAGTTGGAGGTCTTTCTCTTTGCAATCCATTTGAGACATGTTTTTTGTACTGGGGAAGTGCATTCTTTAACTCATTGTCAGGTCTCTTTTTATTCTGAAGCTCAAATTGTCATGTTTTATATGATCATAATTTAGTAGTCATTTTTGAAGAAATCTTGTGTAACTGTGCAACTTTCAATTTGCATTTTTGTGCTTGTCTAGCTACTGCTTACTTACCTTCAGTATATTTCCCATGCAATATATCTTTAATGTTTTTAGGATGTTACAATAAACAGAGAATTCCAGTGGACCCGTCTCTCTTTTCCTCCCCCCCCCCATCCTCTCAGGCCTCTTCTTCTTCCTCTCAAACAACCTACCTTTTTATTCAGAATATATATGTAATAAACTGTAAATCTTTATTGGGTTTGTCACAGATATGGGTCAACTTGTCGCAAGTGTTGCTGAGTCCGCTCTTGGCAGTGCCATCTCTTCTGCCCTATCGGCAGCAGCTCTTACCAACACCATTACAACGTCCACTACAACTGCTGTCACCACTACCGCTGCTTCAGACATGGCTGCCACTCCAACTGACACAGCCCTGTCAGTGGCTGCATCCTCTCTTTTAAGCAGCATGGAATCAAGGTATTACAGAGGTTTTATTGCTATTCATTCCCTCCTTAGAGATGGTAGATACAAAATTATGCTGCATTTGTACTCCATTTTATGTAAGAAATTAAAGCAGTCCAATTAATATGAAAAATTATTGAAAATGGAAGAGCCGTTGGAATCACAAGTTTCCTATGGGGGATAATGAACTCTGCTAGGAAGATGAACTTCTCAGAGTACAATCATCATGTCATATTAAGTTTGAAGGACATCACTATGCACCATTGAAAAACCTTCTGTCTGTTTTGCAAGATTCAAGGCTTCTTAGTGGTGCCATATCAAAGATCCAACCAAAACAAAGCAACAGTCTGTTTATCTTTCTTTATGTGTGGTCTACAGAAGCTAAGTTTTGGATATATATATATGTTATATGTCTTCTGTTTGGGGGCAGGAGGGCATTAACTCTGCGAAAAATGATACAAGTTAAAGCCCTTCTTGCTCCAAACAAACGATATTCACAATTTAGTGAGTAATTTATGTGGAATAGTACTCGCAGTAATTATGAAACCTAGGGGTCTTTCATTTTTCAGAGCATTGCCTCTTTTCTCTTTTAAAAGAAAATCATTATAAGTTGTGCCCCTTGCAGGTTTAGAATCACATTGGTTTGTATTGGATCTGTTCATTGTGTTACTGGTGTGCATATGTAGAAGAGCATTTTAATTAATTGCTCTGTTTCTTTCATTTTGTTTCTTTCTTCTTATTTGATCATATAGATCTTCAGCAGCACTTCAACCTGGACTGACCCGTGTGCCACAGCTCGTAACAGTGACGGCAAACTCACCAACCCCAACTTCAACGGTATCAGGTACGATTGTCATGCTTGTGTATGTGCCCTAATTTTGTATGTGCTTGCATAACCATGGCAGATGTATTTCTGTATGTCCATCATTTCTCATACTGCTTGGCTCGACATGTTAACCAATATAGGTTTCCAAATAAAACATCCAGATCAATCAGTCAAGTACCAAATTCTGAGAAGAAGGTTCAGAGGTGTTAGCAAATCTTGATATTAACCCGAAATAACTTTACTCATGAGTTTACTGGTCTATATACCCTTGAGACACTTCATTTGAGTTCTTCAGGAAATAATTCTGCAGATCAATAAAATCAGTTTTCACAATTCTTGAAAACTGTTAAATTATGAATGCTGTCATTTGTATGCTCCTATTGAAAAGGGGGAAGGCATATCATGATGTAAGTCTATGACATATTATTTGGAAGAAATTGTAACAAGATTAAAGGTATTGCAAAGTTTTGGGAAATTTTGAAAAATGGGTGGATAGTGATTCTTTACAATTTTGATATATTTGGATGCCCCTGTGGATGTATCAAAAGCACTAAAAAACTTTAGACCCTAAAACACTTCTGCTTTCAAGAAACATTGAATATAAAGATTTATCGGTGCTCCTGATAAATGTTGATGAATTTTTAAAAAGCTCCTACGGCCATACAATGGTAGCTGCGACCATGAAAATCTCAGAATATGTAATTGTGGTATATAATTTCCAAACGGGAATACCTGATCGGTCGATTTTAGTCGATAAACATTGTTTTTTAGCTTTATTAATATCTTGACCTTGAGAGGGAGCTATTCAACATAAAGTGTTTATTATTGTTTTATAGCTTAATTAATATCTTGACCTTGAGAGGGAGCTATTCAACATAAAGTGTTTATTATTTACAATTTCATAACTTTAGAGTCGATTTCGACCGCAACAACAATCACTGAATAATATTGGATCGCATATGCTTCAAATATGTTCATTTGAACCAAATTCATGACCCCATACCAAAACTTTGTATCACCTTTAATGTGATGAAATATAAATTGCTCTGAAGGATCAAACTTTAATCTGTCATATCATGTGCACTCTTCACTCACATCCTAGCCTCCCAGCCATGGGGTCTATTCCCCCAATTAACACCGGCAACTCATCCATCATCAGGTGATGCCACTCAATCCAATGCAACCACTACTACCACTATCACCACCACTTCCACCAACATCACTGCTGCTGCCACAGGCCCACTAACCACCATGTCCACCGCTGCAACCCCTACCATGGCTTCAGCATTGTCAGCCATTGCATCATCATCATCATCCTCATCATCCCTTTTATCATCAGCCCAAGCCCCTCCATGGCAGACCTCCAGGCCAACCACCTCCATCTTTGCATCACTCATCGAGTCGGACATGATGGAAGTACCCTTACGTAAGACATTTTCTCTCCTTCATGCCATTTGAATGATTACTAACCCATTAGCAACTAGACATTTTGTAAAAATTGCCTATTGGCTATTATTTACTGGAAGATGTTGCAATATTGCTCTCACTTTGACATTGTTCTGAACAATATGAAACATGCGCTATTTTTGTATGCAGAATGCTACTGTAGACATGGTAAGGATCATGCACGTATAACATTATCACGGTAGACCCCATAGAGGGATACTACGGCGCGTTGAAAACGGACGGGCGGTTCAGTGAGTAAAAGGAGGGGTGGTTTAGTTGCTAAAGGGTTCACTCTTTCTGTGGTCACATTTTATGACCAGTTATAAACAATTATTTTACTATTTGTATCTTTGTTATTTTATTTGATAGCAATGTACTGGGACAACAAATTAAATGAGGAAAAAATAACTAGCCAAACTTGATTAATTCACATTTTATGGCAGGAGAAATCCTTAGCCTATAAATCAAATGTTAAATGTATAATACATTGTGTGATAATACTTTACTAAACATGTATGGTTGTAATTTGATGACTTTTGTGTTGTGATGCTAGCCAGAAGTAAAAGGGTTCAGTGGTTAATTGTCATGTTCTTCTGGCTAAATGAAAATCACAATGTTCTCTCCCCTTCAGCATCTGTGCCAAATCCACAAGGTTCATCGAGTCCAATTGTTAGCAGTAGCATCACAATGTAAGTCGCATTTATTCCCCAACTACTCTTATTTCCCACGGCACTGTTTGAGCAGACCCACTACCTGATTGACACCATAGGTAGGGGGCTTGTATGATGTGCTAGAGTTAAGGGTATGTTTCATTTCGCTCAAACCTCTTACTGCCCTCTGTGGTGGAGTGGTGGCTATGAGACATGCCCACATTTCAAGTATATCCCAAATTAAAAGTGTTTATACAACAAGCCACTTTGATTGTGTATTATCGTCCAGAAACCATGTCAATACTAATCCTTGTGGTTGAACATGTCCAGTTTATTGCGAGAAGGCTGAAAAATAAACCTCATGCAGGCTCAAACTCATAAACATGTATATTTGATATCAGACCTTTATGAAAATAAAAAAATATGCCCATATGTAAGTTTAATTTGATAAGTTTTTCTCATGCGAGACATACATACATTCTTGAATCATCAATTTTGTTATCTTTTTTCAGGTCTGCTACATCTGCTAACAGACCCGATCGTACAGAGACACCTGGGAACATATCTGGTGAGGATTTGTTTTTATTGTTTTTCATTTTGTTATGTAACACTTTCCTGATGAAAACCATCAACCAATGTATTGTGCTGAGTTTCGGTCATTTGATAATTTTGTGATTTTTTGCATACTTTTCATTTTCCAAATCCTATGGCAGATAAATCAATTTATTAGATATTCAAATTTTCTCTGTTTTTATTGTTTTCTTGGAACAGTGACACCCCCCCCCCAGATAATAAACATAAAGAAATGTGCATGGTCCATCGAATGTGAAAATATCATTAATGCTACTGATTGCTTTCAACAATTATGAAAACATTATAAGAAATAATTTTAAACTACATACCTTAAAATGCTTTCTATGGTGGACATGTACCAAATAATCTCATATTATTTTTGGTTTGTGTCCCACTGGTAAGAAAATCAAGCAAACAAATTTGTTCATGTTTACAGTTTGCCCAATCTTTATCATTTGAGTCCATATTTTACCTCTTCATCAATTCCAGGGGTCAGTGGTCTACCGGAGGGTGTAGATCCGTCGTTCCTTGCTGCTCTACCAGAGAACATCAGGCAAGAAGTCCTCCAAGAACACCTAGGGATACGCAATGCCCCTCATCAGGCTGCCACACAAGCAGCATCCACCCCGCCATCAGCTCCAGGCGAACCTGCAATTTCACTTAGTCAGGTGAACCCCGAGTTCTTAGCCGCTCTGCCACCACATATACAAGAAGAGGTAAGACTTATCTTTGTTATTTTTTGTTGCTGATGAGGTTCTTTTCATCGTTGCCCATTATTAAATTTTTGACAATAGATATATAGAGAATAATGATTGTGATGATGGTAATTGCAGTGAAGCTGATGTTATATAGAGTATGAATAACTTCAAGAGAAATTTCCTTTTGAAGCAGTTGTTATTATAAACGAAGTACAGAGACAATCAAATGATTGTATGAAGTGGAGAGGAAGGGCCACTTTTTCTATTATATTTGTTTAGTAATTACATGCATTGAACTTTGTGAAGTTAGCATTGCAAAACACTCAATCATTGTCACTTTCAAGTGGAAATATATACATGCATACATTACTTGTAATGAACTGTTAACTTTTCTTGATAGGTACTTGCACAAGAACGAGCTGAACAGCAACGTCACACCCTGGCTGCCCAGAGTAGCACATCCGCTCCTGTTGTACCCGCTGAACCAGTGGACCCTGCAGCTTTCATCCAGAACCTGCCCCCTGGACTTCGTCAGACTGTCCTTGCTGACATGGATGACAGTGTGCTTGCAGTTCTTCCTGCAGACATCGCTGCTGAAGCCCAGGCACTCCGACTGGACCGCGTCCTGAGACATCGTCAGCTCATGCAGGATCGACTGCTGAGGGAGACTGGTATGCTGAGTGCTATCCTCCGCTATTCAGGTGCTTTACAGGGTAGCGGACTAGTAGGTTGTCCCATCAAGCTACCATGGTGGGACACAAGTCCATCCTGATATTACATTCCCAACCAATGCCAACCTAAAAACTGCACGAGACCAGTCATTAGGGGTCATGATTGAGGGAATGGATATCCAGGGTTGCCTGATGAAGCAGCACCAAATACGCATTTATTTGAGGAATATGTGCATTCGTTAACCTTTGATTTATGATTTATTTGAACTAAATGTAACAAATGCTTTAGAAATACATGTGCGATTAAAACAAATTGACTGTTGGAGTTCTTTGTAAACTATAGTATCTTATAAAGTGAATTTTCTTCTCCTTGATACAGGTTTGCAAGGTCGATTGGGGCATGGAATGAACTACTATCGTTTGTCTGTACCCCGTCAAACAGGCCAGTCATGGGGTTGGGGAGGTAGCGGTTCCAATCGAGGCAGCAGTCACTCCAGACAACAAGGAGTGTTTAGTTCCATCACTCAGAACCAGGGCAGACAGCTGGTGGACCTTGAGGCTCTGACCTGCCTTCTGGTACTCCTATTTGTCAATGAACCCAAGCTTAATCTGGTACGTCTGCTACGAGTGCTTCGTAACCTGAGCTTCCATCAGCCTACAAGGCAGTGGATCCTTCAGGCTTTACTCAGCATAATGGAGCGCACCAAGGCCTGTAAGACACAAGGTGATGGCAAGGCTGCAAGTGCAGAAGCAGATATGATGCCCCTGCAGAAGATGGACTCTGGTTCAGGAAAGGCTTATCAGCAGCCTTCCTGGCTCTCAATCAGCATGGACGCTGCCTTAGGATGCCGTGCTAGTGTCTTCAAGGTGCAAAGGTCAAGCAAAAAGAGCTCTGACAAGCAAGGTTCTCTAGTTTGCATACACCCGCAAGTAGCACCAATGGTGTGCAGACATGTCATGGACGCTCTCCTTGCTCTAGCCAAGGAGTTTCCATACCAATTTATTCCCATAGCGAGCAAGAAAGACTCTCTCAAAGACTTCTCAGGGATTCCTGGTTTATCAAATATGAGTAGTAGTGCCTCTAGCAACAATGAACGTAAGTCAACGCTCACTTCCAGTCAAGAAATGGGCGAGGAAGCAAAGACAAGTGCAAGTCAGGGCGATTCCAAAGCTAGTAACAAAATAGAATTGGACTTCTGGGACCTTCTGGTACGACTGGACAACACCAGTCAGGGCAGGAAAGGCAAAGTTACATCCCGGCCTTCAACGGTTCCTGCAGCAAAGGAAGGCCAGGACCCAGATACTAGTAATTCAGCTCTTTCCAAACTGATGGCTATGCTGTCGCACCCTGTGGTGAAGCGCAGTACAGCTCTCACTGACAAACTCCTACATCTGCTGTCCATGGTAACCAGCTCCTTACCAGATGGAGACAAGGATAAGATCAGCAGTCTGCAGGTGAGTCACAGTTCATCTCATACACTTTCAGTTCAGGAACACCTGATACGATTAAAGTTTTATAATGTATTTTTGTAGTACATCATTACAATGCTTGTTAATGCCACACTTGCCCAAATGCTTTCTTTGTCCCCACCCCACTTCTCTCATAGTGCAATTATCTTTTTGGACATACAATGAAACATCTGTTTTTCTTAGATTAACATCCAACATTTCTCTTCTTGTGCAGTCTGGTGTCATACGGAGACCCAACTCCTACCTGTCAGATGCGGTCAGAAGCTCATCAAACCGATCGTCGTCTATCTTGGCTGTAGCAGCACCCTCGTGTGGTGACCAGTCAAGCAGAGCACAAGCCGCCAGTGAGGACACCAGTAGTGCAGCCATCACTCCTCCTGTAGGTAGTCCCATGGATACTGCCTCACAAGGTAAGTTTACCTCACTCCAAATCGTGAGATTTACAGGTTCAAAAATGTTCAACCCATTTTATGAAAGGCAATTTTTTGTTTTCCTCTCCAAAAGATAAATCCATAGCATTCAAATATATTTAGCCAATCGGTCTGTAAGTCAATAAGTAATTATTTTACTACTCGTATCAAATGTCTTTGAAAGTTGATGATAGCAGGAGCTGAAATGTCTGATTTAGTGTTATAATGTTTTGAGAGGTAGCTGAAAGCTCAATTCTGACAAGCCTAGATCCAAAATATTATTTCTTAAGGGGTGCACAACTAAAGCTGTGATGATATATGTTTATGGTGTTCTTAAATTTTCAGAGCTTCCAAGTGCACAGAGTGTCAATGAAGAAGAGTCAACAAGCAGTAAGACAGAACCTCAGGTCCCTGAGAAAACACTGGTAGATGAAAACCTCCTCCAGTTGGCTGTTGAGGTATGTTTCTTTTCGTTCTATACTGGCAGTCGTTCTGTAACACCCTTGTACTCATACCAAACGATGACAAGGATAGATTTTCTTTGAAAGTACTTCAATCTCCAAAACTACTTTATCCCCTGTGAAATCATGCCCTTTGGATATGGCAAGACAATCGCTTTCCATGTAACCAAGTTTAGAGAAGCAAAACCAAGTACAATCTTCATGAGTTTGGAAGCAAGTTTTGTTTACTAAAAATTTCTCAAAATTTATGTGAACATCCCTCACTTGTTTTTATCACCTTTTACTCAGGTTTTGACAGCACATACCTGTTCCGAAGATGGTCTAGAGGATGCTACCACGATGTTGATGCAATTATCTAGGGGTCACTCTACCACTAGGGAAGCTGTCCTGAGACTCTTACTCAGAGGTGCACAAGAACTTGGCCAGACGCTCTGCAGGTAAGTTGTTTCACTTTTGCTTATTTGTCTAGGAAGCTGAACACCCTAACAGCGGTAGTTATAAGAACCCCATTAAGGCAATTGCACGAATCCATAGGTTTCATGGTGATCACATTTTCTGCTTGGTGTTTACAAGGACTAATTGATATCATCGGTCTTCTTACAAACCACAGAGACATTTTGAAGCTCCATCGTGAGGTCCAGGAATACCGAGCAAGACAGCTCCAGACAGATGCATCCCCTGAAGATCCAGACGATAGCAATACCAACTCGTCCTCTGGTGCCTCCTCCTCATCTGTCTCAGCCCTCCAGGGCTACATCGCAGATCGCTACAGCCCCAGCACGAGTATTGTTATCAATGCCCCTACCACTGGGGCCAAGAGAACCGGCTTTGAGCTTCGGTTGCAGTCCATGGGGCTCTTTACAGGCAAGACCTCAAACCAGAACTTCTTGCTGAGGATGCTGAAGGTCATCATCCAGCTGCGAGAGGTCGCCAAGAAGGCTAAGCGGGTGGCTGATATTCAGAGATGTAAGTAGGGATAGCTTAGGCAAGCCATGGGTTCTTAAAGGCCATCTGTACTAGTTTAGCCAGAAGGGATTAGACTACACAGTGAGGTCACTGAATGGTGGCTATCTCTTCAACTCAGCTCTCAATTAACATAAGAAAAAGAGGATCATGGGGACCAACAGACACCGATTGCGGAAGTTTTCTATATAGAGGTAGCAAGTAGCTACAAGTAGTACAGTGGGGCTTTAATAGATACCTATCCTGAACTATCATTGAACCATCAACTTTTGAGAAGTATTGCAAGATATTTTTATGGATATTAACCCCTACCTGGTCAACTAAACAGAAATTTACTTTGATGATTATGTTATCCCATTGAAATGTTAATCTTGATACATGTGGTTCAAAGGGATGTTGACAGAGCATATAGCAATTATAAGTGATTTTACTTTATTCTAGAGTACTCGCTCCATTTAAATGAATCGTTTGTACCTTCCTTACAGTGGGTGGTCCTAACATTGCTGCTGCTGTAGCTGCCCTGGAAACCAATGCTACAGAGCTGATGCAGATGATGAGTAGACGCAGCACAGTCCCAGCCAGTAGTAGACAGACTGACAGACAGAACAGCCAGACATCACAAGGGGTGAGTTCATCTCTTCTCTTCTCTAACTCTCTTATTCTCGTACTTGGCCTAAGGAAGAGTTGATCCTTGTCATGGAATTTTTGCAGTATTAGATGTAAACCGCTATTTTAAAACAAATCCTGTAATGATGAATAAAAGTGTTTGATAACTCAAAGATTTTATTTATAAAGATGAAATGTGTTTGTGAGAAAATTCTTCTTCTTTTTATTATTATTATTAAGAATGTTAAGATGATGAAATGATTGGAGCCAGTAGCTGAAGTGAAGAATAAATTAAAATGCCATTTTGATGCCATAACCTATTCCATTCCGATTAATCTATCTGGCACAATAGGCATCTGGTGCAGAGACAAGCTCGGCTGCTAGCACACCATCAGGCACAGCCAACACCACACCAGTCACAGAACAGCCCCCACCTGTCTCCTCATCCACAGTCACTGACACTGGAGAGGTGGTAAATCCTGGACGCACTCCCTCAGTGCCTGCAGAAACACCAATGGAGGTAGACTCTGTTGTTCAACTGCCAGAAGGGGTGGGACAACTGGAGCGACAAGCATCAACCAGCACCCAGTCCAGTCAGAAACAAGAGGTTAGATGTTTTTCTTCAAAATAATTGTGAAAAAGTATTCTCATGACCGAACAAGTCCAATAAAGGATGTTTGATGGAGAGGTGTCGAGGTCCAGTCGATACGCCACAGGACAGTGGATCACATGGTTCACGGTTCAAGTCCCGCCACGGCACTAATGTCATTTGGCAAGACATTAATCTACATTTACCACTCTCCACACTGGTGTTAAGGTGTACCCCTGTAGGATGCAAACTTTAATGTGGTCGGATTAGCATGTGCGCGTTTGTAAAATGGCACCTGGCAGGAATACTCCCCATTGTGTGGTCCATGTGTACTTTCATGTCCGATTGAGCACTCAAATCCAATGGCAGGGGTAATAACGATTACACTGTAAAGCACTTTAAAATGTAGTCATAAGCGCTAGAGAAATATGACGTATTATTATTTTATTATTAGGGTGTACTGCGTCAATATGAAATGCTGAAGTTCAAGTATGTTTTTGTGTTTGTTGTCTGTGTTTACAGTAACTCTACATGTCTTTCTTAGGGTCATTCCAAAACGTGTATATTTTATTTAGATACAGACAATCCATTGGTTCAGTCATTAAAGTAAATCATACTGTAAAACTTTGCTGATGATTTCCATCTACCTTTCAAACTTTAAAGTTTCCCTTCTATATTCCTTTATGGTGGCAGTTACCACCTATCACATTAAACATGTTCTTTCTTAACACCAAATTCCTCTTCTACAGGATGATGATGATGGTCCTCAGCTGAGTGACCTCCTAGGCCTGGAGGAGCTGTGGGACACCCTGAGCACGTGTCTTACAGAGCTCTCCCTTACACCAGACACCCATGCAGTGCTTGTCCTACAACCTGCTGTAGAGGCCTTTTTCCTCGTCCATGCCTCTGACAAGGATGCCAGCAAGGCCTCCGCCGCCGCTGCTGCACCCGAATCCTCTCAACCCTCCGCCTCCTCGTCCTCACAGGCCCTTCATAGAGAAGGGCTTACCAGTAGTGCCTCCGACATGGGTCCCATCTCACCCATGCCAAATACTGCAGGGTTCTTTGCCAGGGAGAGCTCAGTCACGTCCATCGTTACTCCTAACATGCCTAGTGATATACAGAAGTTCTTAACATTTGCAGGTAAGATCTTCATCACATTGACATTATCTCTCTGTGCAAAGCACACAAATTATATTTTTGGAAATACACTGTTGCCCCAAAACAAGTTATGAAAACAAAATGTTGAAGTGCTCTGAACAGTTATTGTAAGCGATTATTGTCTGGCAGAAAAATGGGGACATGTAAAAAAAAATATAACAGTTTAAAATATGTTTAATGCTACTTCTGCGGGACTTGTGTGTACCTTTGTGCATTTTATTAGCAATGTATACCATTTCATTTTTCATAGAGAAACATCGCAACGTGCTGAACCAGATCCTTCGCCAATCTACCATTCATCTCTCAGAGGGGCCTTTCTCCGTGCTCGTCAACCACGTACGCATCCTCGACTTTGATGTCAAGAGACGTTACTTTCGTCAGGAGATGGAGCGAGGAGACGAAGGCATGCGGCGAGAAGACATGGCTATCCATGTGAGAAGGGAGCATGTGTTTGAGGACTCTTATCGTGAATTGCACCGTCGTACCCCGGAGCAGTGGAAGAACCGCTTCTATGTGGTCTTTGAGGGAGAAGAAGGCCAGGATGCTGGAGGACTGCTTAGGGAGTGGTATCTCATTATCTCAAAGTAAGTCCTTTTTGTTCGCTTTGTTTTGTTATCAATGGGGGATGCTACTTTGAGGCAATGGCCCGAGTTCAGACACTCGATCCTTCCCATTTTAACCTCTTAGGCTTCATGCTGCACAGCAATTATGGGGCTTTTTTCCAAGTTCATTTTATAGAATCAACTGATATCCCTCAAATATCTAGAAAAGCTTTTATAACAATGTTTCAGTTAATCATATGAGACATCTGACCACGTCATGTTTGGAATAAAGAAGAAATAGTTATTAACGATTTTCATTATCCAAATCATTTATTTAAATCCATGATTTCTAAATATCCAAATCATTTATTTAATCCATAATTTGCTACTGTTTGATTCTCTTCTTCACAGGGAGATCTTCAACCAGATGTATGCCCTGTTCCGTACCTCACCCGGAGACAGAGTAACCTACATCCCCAACCCATCGTCCCACTGCAACTCCAACCATCTCAGCTACTTCAAGTTTGTGGGCCGCATAATGGCTAAAGCCATCTATGACAACAAGCTTCTGGAGTGCTACTTCTCTCGCTCCTTCTACAAGCATATCCTGGGGAAGCCAGTCAAGTAAGATTCCACTCCTTGCTCTACCTATCTTCCTCTCTAGGGACATTCATGTTGAGATCTGTCAGGTTTTTTTCTACCTGTGAATTTGTATGCCTCTGCTACAAAATAGCCAGAGGTATTATGTTTTCGGGTAGTTCCGTCAGTACGTCCTATTCTCGTGATCGCGTTATCTCAAGAACAGATTGATGGATTCCCGCCAAACATGTATTTGTCATGCAGAGCCAATGAACTGATTAGATTTTGGGGTCAAAGGCCACAGGATTCCAAGTTCCATATAGTTTTGAATTAAACGAGTATATACAAACTTTTGAGTTACCATACATTGGTCTACATTTAGAATTTTAGTTCTAATCTGTTTCCTTGATTAGCACCATTGAAAAACCTTGTGTTCATTCTGATTAACCCATGGCTTCTTGGTGAGTGCAATATAAAATACACAACTAAAGCAAAGCAGCAGTCTGTTTACCTTTCTGTACATGTGGTTTACAGAAGCTAAGTTTTAGATATTGATATTTCCTTCCTAGTTTAACTATGCCACACTGACTCAAGGAACCACATTATGTGGAATTCTTTTTATTTATGTTCTCTGTTAAAATGGAAAAGTGATCAAAATGTTATTTTTGTCCTCGCTAAACAAGGTGATGGATTGAAAAAAAGTGATAGTAGTCAATATCACTCAATTTCATGAAATACATTACAGGGTTTTGATTTGTCTCTTTTAAGCAATGTAATCAGTCATATTAATATGCTTTTTTATACATAACAAAGTGGTGATCAACATTCCTAAATATCTTAGCAAATTCATCTTGGTCTAATCTAATTGTAATCCAATTTCTTTCCCCCAGATACACTGACATGGAGAGTGAAGACTATGCTTTCTACCAAGGACTTGTATTCCTGTTGGAGCATGATGTCTCTGAACTTGGTTATGATCTGACCTTCAGTACTGAGGTATGTCTGTTTTCTCCCGTCTTATGGTTGCACTCAAGGAGGGTGTTTCACAAAGATCTTCAAGTTGAACTTATCTCTAAGTTAGACTTAACAATTATGGAAAGCCGTTAGCATCTATGAAAATATTTTGTAAATTTTTTTCTTCAAAGGCATAAAATGTTGATTCAAATCATTCATGATTTCTGGTATCAGGGAGATTTCATGTTCTTGCTGTGGAATGTATGAAAAGTCTAAAATACTTGAATTTTTGCTTTTTGATATATGAAATTTTAAGGGTACAAATGGCTCTCCATAACTTGAAAGTCCAACTTAGAGTTAAGTTCAACTTTGGATCTTTGTGAAACACCCCCAGGGCAGGCATTTGGTTAGAATTGTCTTCATACAACAAACAGAGAAAGTTCATGTTTATGTATTATTCNCCTGGTAAACTAAATTTATAAAGAGCTGTGGTGCAAAAACAATAAAATGATACTAAAAAATATAACTTATAGTAATGATGAAATATAAACTGTCCAACTTAAATAACTCTAGACATTGCTACTAAATCTTTAGGATTTTTAATAACATCATGAATTGATGTTAGATTTTATTATCTTTTATTCTTTTTAGCAATTATTGTTTGCATGATCAATACAACATTTTGATGTTGACTTTGAATATATACTTGTTACAGATTGAAGAGTTTGGAGTGACAGAAGCGAGAGACCTGAAGCCCAACGGCAGCAATCTGATTGTGACCGAGGAGAACAAACAGGAGTACGTACACCTTGTATGTCAGATGAAGATGACATCGGCCATCCGCAAGCAGATCGATAGCTTCCTGGAAGGCTTCTATGACATCATCCCTAAAAAGTTGATTGGTATCTTCAATGAGCAGGAGCTAGAGCTGCTGATTGCTGGGCTGCCTACCATTGATGTGGATGACCTCAAAGCCAACACAGAGTACCACAAGTATCAGAGCAACTCTCTGCAGGTATCTTTGGAATCTTTGCTTTTGCTATCCTTCTTATCATATTTTCACAGGTTGTGTGTAAATTTCTACCGCTAGGATGTTTTCTTTTTTCCTTTACGATATGAATAAGAGGAAAAACGATCTTTAAAAGTGGAATGATAGTAAATGTAGTAATTTTCATGTAAATAAATGATACATGCTTCCTCTCAACATGTCTGAGGTATGATTGGAAACATAGAAAGCAAAATAACTCATGTAAAATAGTAAAGACAAAATAAATCTTATCGAAAAATTACATTGAAAATTATTTGTAAACAATCATTCCCTTCAGACCCAGTGGTTCTGGAGAGCACTACGCTCCTTTGATCAAGCCACAAGGGCCAAGTTTGTCCAGTTTGTGACTGGAACATCCAAGGTGCCCCTCCAAGGGTTTGCATCACTGGAAGGCATGAACGGACCTCAGAAATTCCAGATCCATCGTGATGACAGGTCTACAGACAGACTGCCAACTGCTCATACATGGTAAGCACCCAGAAGGGTATTGTGATGACTTTAAAGGCTTGTTCTGATATGGCTGGGTATAAACCGGCGTAAACGCCACAGTATTTTCGGGAGAGAAAAAATCAAAAAGTCGGGGTGCAGCATATGCGGCGAAAGAGTGAAGAAAAAAAAAAGTAAGTCAAAACCAGCACAAAATTGCATATATGGGACTACAAGGGGTACCATAACTATACCACTATGGTACAGGACATTTCCACACATCTTACCGACAATTTTATCTTGCATTGTTGACATGAAGACGAAAATAAACTTCCAAAAACAACATCTGCCGATAGATATTGATCCAAGTTCGTACCAATGCTTTGCAAAAGTAAAAGAAGGGCCCGTTTAACGGAGCTGCCGCGAAGCATCCAGCATGCGAAGTCGCCATTTTCAATCCATTTCAATGTATACATCACAGAACACTGCAAGCATGGCATTAGAGTCGGGATAGCTGAGCGATCTTAGGCGTTGGTTTCGAGCCCAAATCCACATGATTCCGCAAGAGATTGAATCCCGCCTTCGACAAAAAGTTTTTTATTTATTTTCTATTTTTTTGTGAAGGTCAAAATCGGGGGTGCGGCTATACGGTGCTGCGGCGTTATCGCCGGCAAATACGGTGCATGTAAATGAAGGCAACTGCATGCAACAAAGGACTTGCACGTATTCACCGAGATCTGTTTTTTAAGATACAGAAATATGAAGCATATTACATTTCACGCCATTATAACAAATTTTAAAAAGCAGCGGTTTTGCTGCATCATGTTTGGTCGATCCTTACTTGTGAAGACGTAGTGGTTAATGACATGTGTCAAAGAGGTGTGTTTTTAAATCAGATGTTGTTTTCATTACAAAGTGTAATATTTACCATCAACATCGGCGATATCTATTCATGCTTTTAGAAATAAATACCAGCTCAATATTAACAAGTACTGAAGAAAGATCATTAACAAAAATTGAGAGTAAGTACCATGGTATTTCTTTATGATGGGCTGGATCCCTTGATATCATTGTATCCTTATTCACTTTAGCAATGAGAAGAGAATATGTAAAACTGTATCTCCCAAGGATCTTACAATTTATTTGTCATTGCATCACACACAAGCATGATATATTCTTATTTCAACCAGGAAATACTATTTTAAACTGATTTGTGATATTGCCTTTAAATATTCTTGACGATGTGACTCTCCTTTTCTTGTACAGCTTCAACCAGTTAGACTTGCCAGCCTATGAGACGTATGACAAGCTTCGTCGAATGCTCCTCCTGGCCATCGAAGAGTGCACTGAAGGATTTGGGCTTGCCTAGAATCCATATCATGACATAGATGGTGGATGCTGGAAGACATTTATCTATGAATTTTCTTTCTGATGAAATTCGCTATATGTAACTAAATTTTTTTCTCCCTGTGTAAGGAGGAAAAGTTTATGCCAGAGATTACTGTGTTATTAACATTTGAATATATATTTGGAGGAAGATTTAAATAAAGTTTTTTTGGAGTTCTTTTTTTGGTAGGGATATTGTAAGAGCCACTAGTATGTCCATATATATCTTTCTTAACTTTGAATTTTATACCTTATATACGACATACCATTATATAGGCCGACGTGGCCATATAGTTTGGTGTATTACAAATGGAAGAACTAATATCATCAATGTACTTGCTGTTAGTGGCAGCATCATTTGTACTTAATCTGCATCTATTGTCCATGACTGGAATATTGCAAGAGAGCTCTGATACGACTTGACAGTGATATAAAATTGCGTTTTTTGCGTTCTGATCATATTAGCTAGAAAGCCGTTTCATGGTTATAGTTTGGTGTGTTTGATATGCTATTAACCGAGGCTTTCCACTTGCATATCCATTACAGTCTCTTTTGTTCAATTTTTTTTTCTTCAAATGTAAGTTTGATAGCTTGTATCAAAACAGAAATAGGAGGAAAGATCCATAACATGTTGTAGATGATACCTGTTCATTATCAATCGTGAGGTATTAACTTTCAAGTAGTTTACATGTGTTGATGATTGGTAGTGAGTCAGTGTTGAGAGCTAGATAGCATCAAGCAGGGTCTAGAGTCTAGGTATCCTTAAAGGTGCTTCCGTTCATCTCATCATACTTGTTTCATGTGAGATGATGATGAATGCAAGGTATCGACTATGCATTTAAAGCGACAACAATTTGTTTGCAATGTAGACTTGACTGAAAGTAAAGAGCTCTCATTTCACTTGGCCAGTTAATGTATGACGAAATGAATCTTACATGTTAGCTGCTGGTTTTTTCTCCTAGTATGACAGAGGTTGTCAAGCTCAATTTTAGTTTACAGTGTCTAAGAAATCCATGCCTTTGACCTGAAATTTCTGAAAACAATTCCTTGGACACTCATCTTAATTAACATTCATAAATCCGTGGATTCTCTCTACTTTCTGTTTGAAAAACATTGTTACATGCATGTGATGAACGCTTGATGTAATGAGCAAAGATCTGTTTCATTATAAAAAAAAAGAGACAATATTCTCGGTCATAAAAATATCACAGCTACCGATATACAAAATTCTGGGGGAGTTCATTGCCAACATCAAGAATGGCTGGTGAGATATTTCCATGTCAATAAGCTAATTCTCATGATCATAGTTAAAAAATGGAGCTGATAAATTATGATTGTAATCACCATGAAGGGCAAATTAATTTATCGGAGGAATTTTATGCTCAAGTAAACAATAACAAATATAAGGTGCGGCATGTACATGTAATTTATTGTTTTCTATCTGAGTAGTTATAATCAGATGTTGTCATTACAAAGTTAGAGTATTAAACAAGACATGTATTAGGCCAGTATAACTGTGTGGTCTTTTTAAAGCACTTCTGTTCAAATAAAGTTGCAAGCTGAGCTCTTGAAATTGCCAGTAATGTGGTTTGATGACTTATATTGCATGTTTTATTTCTCTTTACAAGTTTCTTTAACTATGCCATGTTATAAGCAGCATCTAATATCAAGAATTATCTATGACGTGAAATATATGTAGTTTATGATAGGTTTTGACAAAATTGAGGAGGGTTTTTTTTTTTCCTACGATGTTCATATTATAAGTTCTGTATACCAGTATTTCTCCAAAGGCTTAGTGTTTATCAGTCATACTTAATGTTGAGAACAATTTAGATATGTCTTTGTATAATAGATAATTTGTCAACTATGAATTGTACATTTCTATGAGGAACAGACAAGATAGCCTGTTATTCTGAGATGACTTGAAATACTTGTATTGTTATTGATATCATATGATTAATGTTTTTGTCTGTAAAAAAGCTTTGAAGGGCTTGATTTCTTTTTGTTATGTATACAAAAAAACTTTAAATTCTTGCTATAAAAATGAGATTAAAAACAAAATAGTATTTGATTAACAAACTTAAACTAAAGAATGATATACCGGTATGCATTTTAAGCAATAACTTTATTGCATCATATCGTTATGTTCTCAACATATTTCCTGATGCGATTGTATTACATGTGGGGAAAGGTTCAATGTGTTGAATGGATTTATTGTTCTTTGTTCAGGAATTGTGGAAAATATGAGTGTGTGTAAAAAGACAAGGATTGTTTTCACAGACTTGTATTCAAGGGAAACTTGAAAGTAATTGATGAAGATGTTTTGGGGCCTCTAGCCATCTGTGCAAAAGAAGTCGGTGGTCATTGCCAATTAAAAAGATGAATTATTGAGAGAAAAATATGCCTTGAGTTCAATGTCTTTCTTTATAATGGTTTGTTTACTGATGTTATGTGCTGCTGTACCAGGGCTAAGTGTTTGTCCGTCTGCTTGTACTCGTAGGCTTGTATCTATATCGGCAGGCCTGGCTTAACTTTAGTGTTAATTCATTGATGTATGGAATGACACTTGTCAAGCAAGCTCTCTTTTGGTTTAAAAAAAAAATGGTGTAATTTTGTGACAAGATGAACAAGATAAATCCAGTCATAAATAATAATAATAAATGTAACTTATATAGCACCAAATAAAGATGACAATGAGAAAATAATGAAATGCTGATAAATTGATGGAATGAGAAGTTGACACCTGGCGCTCCATAAATCGGAGGACTAAAGTAGTATGCTTTTATTAATACCAACTGCAGTATTTCCATGGATTATCATCTTCATACCTGTTACAATGTTGAGGCTTGAGCTGATCTTAATTTGGAGCCATTGACACATTTACATTGCAGCAGACCAAGTGATCTTGAAATCTATCGGTACACTGTATCGTAATTATGGTGGTAGTTCTAGATTTATATAGTGTAATGGCCCCCACTCATAGTCATTCAATCAATAACAAAAGCATTTGTATATTAACTGATACAAATCTAAAATGCAAAGTTGAAGAATAGATTCATTTTTTTTTTTCTAACCACAGAAGCTTCTTGGTGATGTTATGTAATTCTGTGTTGAAAGATTTTGTTTAAATGAATGAATGAATGAATTGTTTTGAGTGGCCTCAAAGAAAGTACATGATGAGTCTTCTGATTTGCATATATATGATTGTTTATGTTGGTATGTTTCTTGAATGAGAGGGTCTATATTATAAACCTGTTCAAGTGATGACCATAGGTGTCTGAGAGTCTGACAGTCGGGGGATTCTCGGAAAAGATGACGGTGCATTTTACAATTTGAAATGAGTGCTTTCTTTTTGTAGGGAAGTAGACTACTTGGTAGCAGGATTTACGAGGACACACTCTCTGTCTCTGTCACTCTCTCTCTCTCTTTTTCTCTCTGTATCTCTCTCTCCCTCTTTATTTTCTCTTAGGTTGAAAATGTGGCACTGCAGCTTTTTAAGGACTGCATAATCTATGAACATTTAAGAGAAAGGGGAGATCAAGAAATTATGAAACATGGTAGACATATTTTAAACCTCAAATTAGTACATGTAATAAACTTTAAATTTGTGTTTTAAATCACTTTTCAAAAAGTAATCACATAACAAAATCTACTCTAAGAACTTCTAATACCGAGGGTAACCCCCTACATACTATCACAAGTACAAGCAATGGAGCTATATACGGCTTCCGAACATGTAAAGCTAGCTAGCTAGCGCTAGATACAGATCATTTGACGAACTCTGCGACTACTTGTCACGTGACCACGTAACCCTTCAGAAAAATGGCGACCAGCAGCAGTGAATTCCCTGCTTCATATTCGGCTGGACAATTTGCGAGTGAAAGTCCCAGCTGTGACAATGGCCACTCGGATTATTTCAACATGGGGGACAGAACGAAAACAGAGCAGGTAAGCCTCTCATTTTCTTTTCGTTCACTTGTTTTTGTGTCTTGTTTAATAGTTATTGAAGCAGGTGTCGGTTCCGTTTTTCATTCCATTCTGTGTAGCTGTGATCCGAGTGACTGTGAGTGTGTGAGTGATTGAGCTGAGTTGTACGATCATCATGCATCATCCCGATTCCGGCCCGTCTCTGCCCGGCTCGGTATTGAAGCCCGTTCCGGGCCGGGTGAGCCAAGGCCAGCTGACTTAATTATGCTGGCGTTTGTCCCGGAATGGATGTTTTTTTGTTGAGTTAGACTAGTTTTATGGGCAGTGTTATTAGACTATCTAGACTCTAGACTTGAAATCTTGTCTCGGAACCGTCCTGTTAACTTTTTACTTTTCATAACGAAGTTAGCGGGATCCCGAATAGACGATGCTCATTCGCTCTTTCGAGTTTCAGGCACGAGTGAGCGTCGACGATTCAGGATCCCATAATGAAAAGTTAACAGGACGGTTCCATGAGCACAAAGAACTTTGGGCATTGAGCTCTGCGCACTGAGTTTACACGCTCTCATTGGCAGATCTGCTCAAGTGTCTTTGAATTAAGTGAGAAAGGGCCTACTTAACTTAGGCGCAACTTAAGTTCGATGGCAAAGTCAATATGTAATATTACCTCATACCACATAGATTTTGACATGTCGTGCATTAAACGGGTGACGCACTTCACACATTACTGACGCACACACGAAATTGCACAAACATTTCAGAATAAATTTCCAGTTTGTACATGTACCTTAAATACCGGTATGACGAAAATGAGAATTCTTTAAACTTAAATAGTTACGAAAGACTTAAACTTAAAGATGAAGTTGATTTCTGGTCATGCGATTGCATTGTGAAAGAGACAGTGTGGAATCGACCAGAAAAGGTTGATCATCTAGCATATAAGAATTTGG
>BEXV01000030.1:317445-382744 GCA_003118195.1 Hemicentrotus pulcherrimus | reverse complement strand
TGTCTTACTTTCTTTCGTTCTCTCTATCTCTTCCTTTCTCCTTGTTACTCTCATACTGTATATCTAATTTACTTTTACACAATTCTTTTTGTTTTGCCACTTTCCCTCTTTCTGATATATTTTCTTTTTAGGTGGTCTGTTGTAATCGACAGATCACCTTTTGTATTCGTACAAATTTTCTTTCTTCCTTTATTTATTATGGCCATTTCTTGTCCATTCGAAATCTTCAAAAGTCCTAGATCAATTTTCGTCAAATTTTTGTCAGTGATGTTATCCTATCATGACATATTCCCGTTTACATTTCAAGGTCAACAGGTCATCGTGACGTCATCCAGGCGCCATTTTGTGATTTCACGTTATCCATCATATCTTCATGATGCATAAGCAAAGGTCATTCATATTCATATCACATAAACTTCAGGTCAAGGGTCAACAGGTCATGTCATCAAAGGTCATATAAAGGTCATGACGCGCGCGTCAAAATTTTAAAATGCTCAAAATCACTTAACTATTAAAGGAGAGTACGAATTAGGTCATTTTAAGCATTTCGCAAAAAACGCATTCGTAAATAACCTAAAAACGCTGTTTTTTCGATTGATTCGCAATCCTGACACTTTTCTTGATCATTTCCATCAACTTGGAATCAATTTCGATCAATAATAAGGTCGTACGGACGCGTCAAAGTTCAAAGTCCGTGCACACGTCAATGGCGACAATAACGTAAAAATGTGCAAAAACATGCCTCTACGAATTTAACTCTAGCTCTTAAAATAGTCCATAAACCTCCCAATTTTTTTTCATATTTGGGTAGAGGAGGAATCATAGATATGATTTTATGGATCATTTGACCCTCTATTATATTGCAACGTCATCAAAATGGCGTCTAAACTCAAAATTTCATTTTTTCAAAAATGACGTCATCAAATTTATACAAATTTGACTATAACTCCTTTAATATTGGTTGTTTTTCGCCCAAATTTGGATATGTTGTAGCTGAGACAATTCTCTACAAGATCAGTTCCACAATTTTCAATTTTGCTAAAGTGATCATGGCGTATTTTTGCGATTAAAGGAGGCATGTCAATTTCTCACATTTTACATGCATTGTCTATGGGAGATAAATTTTTCTCAAGTCATGATTCTACATTCCAGTCTTCTTTGAGCGGTATCTCTGTCATTTTTGCTCGATTTCCCCCCCAAATTTGAGTATGTTATAGCTGAGTCTATGCGCAATTTTAAATGGGCCATCCATTTTTTGATTAGATGTCGGGATCATGCTGAAATTCTCAATTGAAAGTTGACATTGCATCTATACTAAGGCAGTTTTTCAGCTTTGCATGTAAAGTCTATGGGCATATGTTTTGGTCTACTGGTGTTTGACTCTGCCTACGAATCAAACAAGCCGGGTTCGATTCCCGATCAAGTCGCAATTTTTTTGCACTCTTTTGCAATGTTTTTTCTTTCATTATTTTTATCTTCCGTGACATTTCATTCATATTTTAGCTTCTAAACATGCAAATTCCTTACCGTTTCGCATACGCATACACATATACATGTCAACATATATGTACACACATAAAGCAGCATGTCATGATTATGCCCCATCTGCAAGGGTAAATTTAATTGAAAGTAACGGTGATCTGTAGTGGGTACAACATGTTAAATCTGATGCGATGTGCTTACCCCATTCAGATAATCGTTATCAACACGGCAAATGTCATTTACGGCCATGAAAATTAGACCGACAGACCACCTAATTCGTCCTCATGACGAATTAAAATCTAGTTCTTTTTCTTTTTCTTCTTCTTTTTCAACAGAGTGAAGCTTTTTCANTTTCTTCTTCTTTTTCAACAGAGTGAAGCTTTTTCAAGATTCGCTTTTCCAGTGAAAAGCTCTCTCAATCCAAGTGAGTTTTTGTATTCAGTTGCCTATAGCATTCCTATGTAATTGATAGCAGAGAATTTAGTTGTGATAATTTCTTAGTATTGATAATTAAAACAAAGGATTGTTACATGTACTAAGACCATTGTGTTTAAAATAAAAGATTGGTTTATAGAACCCTATAACCTAGCCATCAAACCAAATATTCTTCAGATGGTTGAATATTGTATTGACTATAACAATTATTGAATCAGTGTAATCCTAATTATTACCTATCTGATGTCATTAAAAATATAATTATTGACCTTTTATTTGTGATTAGATTGCATGTTGGATACATGCATGCCTTGAGAATCTGCATGGATCTTAGTTTTTCTTTCTTTCTTTCTTGGTTCGAATCATGACAATGTTGTCTTTCTTGGCTCGAATCATTGTCTTTGTTGGTTCGAATCTTGACAACATATTTTTTTTGGTTCGAATCATGATAATGTTGTCTTTTTTGGTTTAAGTCATGACAATGTTATTCTTGGTTTGAATTATGACAATGGTATTGTTCTTCGATCAAATCTTGACAATAGTGTCTTTCTTGGCTCGAACCATGACCATATTGTCTTTTTTGGTTCAAATCGCAACAATTGTGTCATTCTTGGTTCGAATCACGACAATATTGTATTTCTTGGTTTGAATCAGGATAATGTTGCGAATGTTAAGAAAAGTCTTTGCACATGATTGCATGTTGTTGCATGTTATTGTCATGTGAGAAAAAGCCTTGTCCACACACAACATGGTCAATTAGCTCACAAAAAACGTCATGCTTCACAGTTCTCTATCTTATAACACAGAGACGAATTTTACTCTGGGGCATGTACATTGAAGCTATTTTTTTTTTTTTAACCCCACTTTCCATTTGTTCATTTCATTTTGCCATGGTGGACTACTATTCCAGGCTGAACAAGGCTTTAGTATTGTACATTTTATGTATCTTAAAATTGTTTTGTAAATTCTTTGTGTAAGCATCACTTGACAAAACTGGACACATGGAGAACATGTAATATTGTTACAGAAATGGCATACATATGGGGTCGTTTGTACTGGATTTCATGTCACTGACATTTTTATCTTCAGAATATTTAGTTGTTATCCTTGCTAGACTTTATACACACACAAAAATCATCCTAGATCATTTACATTTTTTGATAGTTCATTGTTGAAGAAAAAAAGTTACTTTCATTGTAAACTTTATAGTTATATTTAAGACTTGGACTTATACTACCGCAGTTGATTGATGCTCTTAAAAAGTCTTGAACCAGATGTAAAATTAGAGGAAAAAACCTTACAAATTATGAATTTAGATCATATTTTTTTCCTTTAATAATGAAGTATCAAAATTGTTTAATTCTGTAGATTTGTGACCACGCTTTGTACGTCCTTTGAGAGACCAATGTTTGCCATAGTTCAAGTCCAACTTAAAGGCCCACTGCACTACTTGTAGCTACTTGCGCCCTCTACATAACAAACAGTGTCTAATCGGTGACCACTGGTCCCCCATCATCCTCTTTTCTTTATGTTATCTGAGAGCTGAGTTGATGAGATTACCATCTGTCCAGTGACCGTGCAGAGCGCTATAATCCCTCCTGTAAACTATGGCAGATAAGCTTTAAACGATCTTAGTCTTGGTGAAACACTCCCCAGGCTTTTCTAGTAGTTCAAGTCAGTAGTTCAAGTGCAACTTGAGTCATTCTAAGTGAAACATTCCCCAGGCTTTTGTAGTAGTTGAGGAACAACCAAAGCGGATTCTGAAGGAATCAACATTACTTTCTTTCATTCTAATCACTTCAAGAAAGGGATCCCATTTGTCTTGCTACTGTGAGTGTTGATGTTGGTACATGTAATAGCAGGATTACAATTTCTTGGAATCGCTGGGTGATCACTTTCATATTCATACATATGCAAACCTAACTTATATCACTTAAACACATATATTTGTAACTAATTTCTTTCATTTTCATGCTGTAATTAGAACTTATGTGGTATTATTTTTATTTTTCAACTTAGTGTTTTTGTTTGTTTTAGTTTCTGTGCTTTTCTTTTCATGAATAATCCAGGTCTTTATAATTGAATATCCATAAATTTAGCTTTTCTGCTAACTTTTTTTCTGTCTCTCTTCTTTTCTTTATTTAATTTGTTATCCTCATAACATCTTCCTAATAATGTTCATACACATCTTCCTTTTAATCTTCTTTGATATATACTGTCTCATATTAAACCTGTTCCCAACACAATTTTGTTCATTCAACCATCTTTCTCCTAACCTCATATCTTATTATATTTATGTCACACTTTGCTCCTTCCGGAATTTTCATCTATGCATCAAATAATGCAAAATATGTTGATAAATGTACTTTATTCTTTGCGCTCTTTTGCCGTTCTTCTATATCACAATCCATCATTCCATAACCTGTTTTTATTATAATTTGTTTTGCTTTTCTATTATTGCTTACTTCATCATATGCTATCTATGTATTCCATCTCCATCCTTTTCCTTTTTAATTATCTCATAAATTGATTAACTAATCTCTCTCTCTCTCTCTCTCACTCTCTCTCTCTCTCTCTCTCTCTCTCCCTATCCCTCCCCCTCTATTTCTCACTCCCTTTCTCTCTCTTCTGCCATACTTCCCTCCATCTCTTCCTCAATTTCTCTCCTCGCTCTTTGTAATCGCCATCTAATTCACCTGCCCATGTCTACCTTTTTATCTTCATCCCCATCCTCATCTTCTAACTCCACCTCTCTATTTACTCCACCCCTCCCTCCCTCCTCTCATTTCCATGTGCCATGCTGGTTGTCTGTCTGTCTGTCTGTCTGTGTGCTCAGATGGACACACTGCTAGCGCCGCTGTTAACATCCATGGGGCTCACGGCGGCGGACATGGCAAAGTGCTAACCCCGAACAGTGCCATTCAGGATGGCGTCTTTGACTATGACCCCACTAACATCGCCAATGGTGAGTTGCCTTGGTAACCCTAACACTTCACTCTCATTCATTCTATCTTACTAACGCAGCTTTATCAAAACTCATAACATTGGCAGCAGGGTCACCTCTGGTGACACGTCACATGCTCTGGTCACTCATGCTCTAGGATTCCATACCTGCCAACCCTTCCGAATAATCCGGAATATTCAAGATTTTTTTGATTTTTAGGACCTGGAAATTCTGAATACTGGTATTTCGATTTTTCAAAATTTCTTTTTTGTGTGTGCTAAAGCCAAATTAAGCTTGTTTTATCATGTGCCACAATTTGAGAGCTCACGTATTGCGTGTGTTAGATGGCTGCATGATTGAGCAGCGAATTTGTATTCGCTTTTTGGTACAGAGCCAGCTACACTGCCGCTGCAAGTTTGATTTCTTATTTTTTTGAAGGCATACCGTGCTAAAAATTCCTAAATCTTATTTCAAATGTTGGCAGGTATGGTATTCATTCAACCTCTGATATAGGGTTAGGATAAAGAAGATGGTGTGAGCACCAGGGTTGAAGATAGGAATTCAGCTTATCCTAGCAATTGACCGCAGAAAAATTGTTGCCCCAAGTATGTGTCATGGAACTCTATTCTGGGGCACTGTGTGATATTGCAAAAATTTGGTCTGTGACTTCATGATGAATGAATAACCAACTGGTATGCAAAAATGATGAGAGGTCTGTCACAGAATCCTCATCAAATGAAGCTGTTTTCAGGTCTAGATGTCATGGCTGAGTTAGCGAAATGGGCAGTTGTCTCATAAACAACGTAACACAGGTTCAGCACTTATATGGTTTGCTGATAATCTGAGCTGAGATATCTATCCCCAATTACCTAGTCCGTCTAATGTATGTAGTTACACATCCCTTAGAGTTGAATCACATGTTTATTTTTATGCCTCCGCCACCGAAGGTGGTGCCGGAGGCATCATGTTTTTGGGTTGTCCGTCTGTACGTCCGTAGGTCCGTCCCGTTTGACCGTTATCACAATATCTCACTAGGTCAAAGGTCACAGGGCTCATTATGTATGCACAAATAGCTTGTGATCGCATTATCATGAGAACCAATATACAGATTACCATCAAACTCATGACATGTATATGTATCTTGCAGAGCCAATGAACTGATTAGATTTTAGGGTCATCAGGTCAAAGGTCATGGGGCTCATTATGTATGCCTATAACTAGCTTGTGAGTGCATTATCATGAAAAAACTGATAGATGGATTACAATCAACTTGAATTTTAAAAATTGCTCTATGGCGGAGGCATCATTTTTGACTGCGCGCAGTCAAAATTCCATCTAGTTGCTCTTGCTTTTGAGGGTTTGTTTCTGTGCTTTATTTTGTATTCTTCAGCCCCCATTCTGTGCCATGTTGCATACAAAATGAATTGGAGGGATCTCTACATTTAACATTAGTCTATCATGACGTAGGTTCTGGTAGATGCATTTTGAAAATTATGAATCTTGGTTATGCCCGCCATCAATTATAACCTACTACATGCAGACGCAAGTTATATGAATTGCATCCAAATCCTGCTTTATTCTTTAAGAAATCATTGCCAATAGCCAGCTAATCATTGGCCTTTTTATTGGTCTTTTTAACCTGATAACATATCCACTATCCTTTTCATTCTTTGCTCATCCACATTATCGTAACAACACCCAGTGGCAGAGTTCCAGTGCATAATACACACAAAAGTTGTGTTGAATGTATTATCATGGACTTTGGGTATGATATGAAGCGAAGGTGCCCCTGGAGCATTGGAATGGTATGGCATGGTATATGGAAACGGTATGAATCTGTAGCAAAACAGCATGACTGTGTTGGGTGATGAATTAGTTCAATTTGTTTGTATCCTAGAAGTATAACAGAACTTCATGGTATTCTACCATGATTGACAAGTAAACCCGACTGAGTTTGATGCCAAACATAGACATCACTTTGATGGTAACTAGTTTTCATTGACGTTGATTCATGATTGGTTAAGAGCTCATCATGTGACCATCTCTTTAGTCTTTATTTTGGACTTGTTGCCACTTGAAGATTTATTCCTCTTCCCCTCCATACTTTACTCTTTATGCTTGTCATTCTACTTCATGTTCTTAAACTCCTCTTTTACCACAGGTTTAGCGTCTAGTTTACCGAACACTACCAACATGATAGTACACAGTCCAAAAAGAGAGTCTGGATCGCACAGTTCCCAACCCTCCCCCACCCATCAGCCTAGGTGGAAGAACGTCCTTTCTGGCTCGGACTCTAAGGATAACAAGATCAAACCACCCGCCACATTGGTAGGTCATAGGGTAAGTACAGACAGTAGATATTTCATGAGAACTTGTAGATCATAGTACCTAGTCAGAATAGAGAATGCTGGTCCTGTAGTTGATGTTCCCTCTGTCAGACTGGGTGGAGGAATGCCCCATCAGGCTCACATGCACAGGATGGTATGATCAAACCTGCCGTGTTGCCCAGTTAGAAGGCGAGTAGAGATGATAGTTCTTTAATTGAAACTTCTAGATGATAGTATATATTTTAAACAGTTGGGCTTGGTTTCGCAATTCACACCCTGACCCCACCAGTCGGACTTGAAAGAAGAATGCCCCGTCTGACTCGGACACTAAGGATAATAAGTTCAAAGCAGCCACATTGCTGGTTCATAAGGTAAGTGTAGACAATGGATACATGATGAGATTGATGAGAAGTGCCTGTTTTGAACAGAGAGTAAATAGGTTCCATAATTTGCGACCGTCCTCCATCCATCAGCCTTGCTGGAAGAATGCCCTTTCCGACTCAGTCACTAAAGACAGCAAGATCAAATAATGTAAGTGGAAAGGAAAGTAGATGTACTATGATGAGAAATGCTTGATGATAGTACGTCGTCCTTACATGGTGTTTGGGTGTCACAATGCCCAGCTGCCCCAACTAATAAAACCTTATTTACGTTATTATTTTAGTAAGATACTTTCATCAGACTGCTGTTCAGAATACTTTGTGCTCATGATGTTTACTTATCCAAGAATGGACCTATGTCATTTCAGAGGACAAGAAGAGATTCCAATGACGACTGGGAGATACCAACTGAGGAGATTAGGTTAGGATCAAGGATAGGAGCAGGATCATTTGGAACTGTGTTCAGTGGACAATGGCATGGTAAGTCACTCTTATGTTGAAGATATAAGAATGTGGAGTTGTCCAGGGTTGTAGAAGTACAAGAAAATCTGAATTGAATTGTTTAATGACTAAAAATAACTGACCTTAAAAACCACCATAAAGTCTTTTTGATTGGAAACCTTGATTTTGATTGGCTGTTGAGCTTTGTTTCCATGGTAGTTGCCATTGATTCAAAGTTACCATCAATGGTAAGTTTTGTGCAACGAGGCCCTGGTTATTAACTAGGAATTTCTCAGCTTAAAAATTATACATAGCTCTTCACAATTTAATTTTCTTAACTCAATAAAGAAAGAAAAAAAGAAAGTTCCTTTACAGGTAAAGTACGACTCCCAAATAACTGTGCAAAGTGATCAAAGAAGGATTAGAACTCCATGTAAATTTCTGTGAAAAAATTATCAGATTGTCCTCGAACTTGGCACACTAAGTAATCCTTTTTTAAATATCTGTCCAGGTATCAAGGCAAGAGCTTTCTCTATGTAAAATTTATAAGAGATCAAAGTAAGACCAGGAGTCAGGGATGTAAAAAATTAAGATAACTACAACAAACTCAAGATCACGCAAACATAGGTCAACAAAACACAGCAAAAATACCACTTAAGATTTGTTGGTGCATCAACTTGTTGAAATTACATAGATGTTCTGTTGCCTGTGATACATTGGAAAAATAAATCACAGTCTTCATAGATTGACTTTTATCTTTATTTACTCTTGAATGCTACAGAACTGTTACTGTAAGGCCTAAACAAAAGAAAGATGTTGTATTGCCCTTTAGAAAGCCGACTGTAGATTTCAAGATTCTTGGATTGGTCGCAAAGGGCAATACAACATCTTTTTTCTTAGGCCTAATTATGTGGATGATATGTAATTGGAAAGGTGTATGTTGAGGTTGCTTTTTTCTGGGTGAAACTGAAAACTTGTGATAAGATTATAAACATTGAGTCTTGTATTTGTTTTTTTGTGTAACAGGTTCTGTAGCAGTGAAGAGGTTGAATGTTAAGGATCCAACTCCATCACAACTACAAGCATTCAAGAATGAGGTAGCTGTACTTAGGTAAGTTCTTTCAATGCATGTTCCGGTCAAAACAAGCCGTGCTATGTGGTTTTCTTATACTTAATGAACAACTTCAGGGTTTCATGCTAAATAGGTATGGTCATAAAAATATTGATTGCAAGATGACATGGATTAAGAAGTTTCCAATGCCATTGCTTTCAATTTAGTAACAAAACACAAATCTATTTATCTGATGTATTTCGTTCACCTGAAGGAATATTCATGCTGTAAATCTGAAGTCTATATGCAATCAATTTATATATCGTTAATATTTGTGTCCAGTGGCTATGTTCATTTGATTATTTTGTTTTTTGGGAATGATTCTCGTTATAACCCATTCACATTCTTTATTACTTTTATGTGTTAGTGATGTAATACTGCAATCACAATGACAAACTGACAAAATCTTTACCATTCAGGGTTTTGCATTTTTGTGGTTTGGCTATTGGTCTAGTCTGTGAGACAGGAGATTCTCTAGTTTGTCTCTTAAATTTCCTTTTTAGAAAATTTTTCATTTTTTTTTTCAAGATCCTGCTATTTAATATTTCTCTCAAAACTTGTATTGCAGTGTGATTTGAAACCTTGGAAATTTTCAACAACTTTAATTTTACAGGAAAACGAGGCACGCCAACATCCTGCTTTTCATGGGGTGCACCTCCAAGCCCCAGCTAGCAATCGTGACACAGTGGTGCGAAGGCTCGTCACTCTATAAACATCTCCATGTTTTAGATACTAAATTAGTCATGCATCAACTTATTGACATATCAAGACAGACAGCACAGGGTATGGAGTAAGTATCACCCAACACACCACCTCTTTCATGATTTATTTAGTTCACATTGTGTACTTCTAGAAGCAATTCGACCTTAATACTGTTGCTTCAAGATGTCAACTCTACTATCAAGTTAGTGCTAAGTGCCACAGTAATTACTGTTTGCACTTGATATAGGTACATGTAGTTTGATACATATTTGTCTCTTTACAATTCGATGAGTAAAACATATTCAGTTGGTTCTGATTCAAAGATGTGTGATATGAACTGTCGGTAGTGGCATAGTTACTATCTATTGTTTCTTCATTATTGTTTGTTTTTCTTTGCATTTACCTCACATTGTAGCTTGTCACACTTATTATCTATATGTTGTTTATTTTTTGTGAATTAACAATTCTTTTTGTCTTTTTGTCTTTACAGCTACCTCCATGCAAAGAACATCATCCATCGAGACCTGAAATCAAACAGTATCCTTTTATCACAGCCTTTATGGAAATAGTCATTTTAAAGATCAGGCTTTCTTGTCATTAGTTTACCTTTAAGATCCCCTTGGTAAATTCAAATGTTTAATTTGTACTGTTTTGATGGTTCTATCTTTATTTTAAAAGAATGCATTATACACAGCACATAACAAGTACATACTTTTCTATGTGTGAAATTCGTTTACATTACTCCAATCATATTGATAAAAAACTAATGCTGTGGATGTGTAGTTTATGTAGAATAACTTCAGTTTCTGATGGTTCTCTTTGCATCATATATTCCTTAACCGATGCTCCTCTCCCACTAAGATATCTTCCTGCACGATGACCTGACAGTGAAGATAGGAGACTTTGGTCTAGCTACTGTCAAATCAAGGTGGAGTGGTTCACAGCAGTTTGAGCAGCCTTCAGGTTCAATACTCTGGATGGTAAGTGATAAGTTGGCCTCCAACTGCAGAATAATCCACTGAACCCTTAAATATTTTGAGTTTTATTGGCAGAAATCACCTGAGCATGGATTTGTGCCATACGTTTATAGTTGCTGCTGTCTTTGTAGTTTTGCATAAATTCACCATGAAGTATTCAGATTTTAGAAGAGTGGTTGTGGTAGAAATATGAACCTGGCTTCTTTTTTTTTGGGGGGGGGAGTTGGTCTTGTAATTAGACACATCCAGATCAATTCCACAGAATATACGCCTGCAGATATGATTTTGTTTGTTTGCACGGCAGAATATGTTGGTTTGCTTGTCCAGAGAGAGGGAAGCCTCATGCCTACACAAACAAACAAACAAGAGTGAAAAGAATGTAATGCTATATTTGCAAGCATAACTGTGATATTTTTCAGGATTCTTTGTTTTCTATTACTCAGTATATTACCTGTATGATAATGATGATAATAACAATATATTTCTATACTGCAAATTGCATAATGCCTCTAAGCAGTTTATATCTCTTCTTTGACTGTATAACCTCTCTTTGACTATCCCTTCATTTCCACTTTTATAACATTTAATGTGTATCATATACTATGATCACATGACCTGTACCCTCCAGAGAGAAAAAACTTGTTTTAATTGATGCTTAATGGTGATGTTGATTGATTGTCTTGTCCTTGTAGGCACCTGAAGTGATTAGGATGAGAGATACTAACCCATACTCATTCCAGTCTGATGTCTATGCATTTGGAGTGGTTCTCTTTGAGTTGGTCACACAATCTTTGCCATATCAGAACATCAAACACAAGGATCAGGTAACGTTCAAGTGTCTATGTTGAGGTTTTTTTTCTTCCAGTTTATGTGTGCTTCTTTATGTTTTTTTTTTTCATATGCGAACATTAAAATTGTAAACATAAAATTGAGACAGTGAAGTATATAATAACCTATCATAGATTATACAATAGTGTACAAGCTGTCACAATTTTTCATTAATCTAGAAAATGTGTTTTGACCACTACATGGTATGAAATTCATAAATCATTGTTGTGTTGTTCATGCCATTTTTTTAATTCAAGCTTATTTTTTACATACTTGTATCAAGGACATAGTTTGGATATAACATTCGCTGTAAGATTCTTACCAATATGATCCATATGAACTTAGTACTCATGCACAGATTTGTATAAGATTTAAAGAAAGCCTCAGGTTCAGATGTAGATTTATTTTTTAAACAAAAGAAAGCTAACATTACTCTTGGATACATCTTCACCATACACTATACTAGGACTTATTCTCCATTCTCTAACCACTCTAACCTTCAACTTTTCTAACCTTTAACCTTTCTAACCTTTAACCTTTCTAACCTTCCATACAGATCATCTGGATGGTTGGGCGTGGTTACTTACAGCCGGACTTGAGCAAGGTTCGGAATGACACACCCAAGGCACTCAAGAGACTTATCACAGACTGCTATGCTCTCAATAGAGATGAGAGACCGCTGTTCCCTGTGGTTAGTAAATTTGAAATTTGCAACAACAAAAAATTATGTTTTATCAGTTGTTATTCAGTTATTTGTTATCGCATGAAACTTTCACGAAACTAAACTATTCCTGAAATTTTGTAAACCAGCAGTTTGCTAGAATGTTTAAAAGTGCATCACAGATTCCAGTGAAACAAAGTAAAGGGAATGTAAGAAATAGATTTTAATTTTTCCAAATGTTTTATCTACCCTTAATTTTGATATGAGCACAACGTATGTAAATCATTTAGATCATTAACTATGTTTAAGAAATAACCCCAAATTACCTGTTGAAGAGATGCAGTTATTAGTGAGTATTGCTTCTTTTGAGATGAATGACGATCATTCCTCTTTCATTTATGCCCCTTTGCAGGTTTTGGCAGCGTTGGAAAGCTTGGCCAGGCAGCTACCGAAGATCCACCGCAGTGCATCGGAACCTTCGTCTCTCAATCGGGCAAGGTTACATTCAGACGATTTCATGTACTGCCCTTCCCCCAAGACCCCCATTCAAAGCCAATTTGCTGTCTTCCCGTTTGACATGCGTGGATGATGACAGTTTATGCTGTGAACAAACAAAGCGACTTGGCTCTTACTTTTCAATTAAATGGACAATCGACTATACCCCTAGCTGTGGAAATGGGTGTAATGTGATGACTTGTATGACATTTGAACATGAGGACGGAACATATTTTGAAATCTAGTGTCAGATAGTGGTAGAAATAAAAGCCTGGAAAGGATGATGAAACACATCTGTACGTTGTGATAGCAGGAGTAAGCTGCATTCTTCAGGAGCTTACGTCAACTACCACAGAAATCTACCAAACAGAGGAATTTGGCTATCATGACAGAGAATATGAAATGCAATCTGTGAAATATTGAAAAAAAACTTTGCTTCATCGTGTAACATAATCATACAATTTGAAAAATCAAGTAAAGACGATGCACATGATAGATGAAACACTTTTCGAGTCATCTTCTGGGAGACTTGTGTAAGAGATTTAATTGAAATAATGGTGCATGGATCCTAAAGTAAAAAAATGGAATTTGAATACTACAGCAAATGCCTTATGACCGACTCAATAGGCAATCTGCAACCGGGCAAGATAAAGAGAAGGAGACAGAACTGTTTCTGTATGATAGTAATACTGCAAACATCCACCATGTGAAGAGGATGCAAGTGTTGGGATATGCTGTAACAGGAAAGAAATCATCAAAATGCAGCACATCTGTAGATTTTTATCATGAAATTATCAATATTCAAGTCTTAGAGAAAATACACACACACCCTACGCATTTTATTGAATCCAAACGTTTCATGGAGATCATATGTACGAAATACTGAAGATGTACGTATGTAGATTAGTAAGGTCGAGGCTCACTAATGTAGAAGATATGCAAAATGCTAAGAATTTGAGATTTATCGTATTTTGTTAAATTAAAAAAATAGTGAATACAGGGGAAATTGGGTTGTTATAGTTTATGAATTGTAAAAATCTTCAAGTTGTATTGAACAGGCACCCACGACTCATTGCTTCATACGTGATTGCACATTATATATACATCTGTCAATTTTTAGTTGTTTTAAAGGGACATCCCTTTCTTTCATGATTTGTCTGAAAGTTGACCCTCCTTTGGCACAGGTTTTCTTTTACTCTTATCTCATCAGGAAAAAGAGGATTTAAATGTCCCCAAAGCAATGCAAAATTCATAGTCAGTCACCATATAATGTGGTCCACAGATATGTAAGCTTTTGACAATTTATTATTAGGCTACGGTCATGATTAGATTACTGTCATTGCAGAATCTTTCTTTTATATACCCACCACCCTACATTTGCTTGCTTATGCATACAAATGACATTTTTCAAACACAGATTTTATATCTATCTTTATCTCTTTGCCTGAACTGAACACACTGCTTTTTAGAAGCAACCTTTTTGCAGTATACTGTACCAAATCTGAACTCACAAAGAGACAAAACTTTGATTTTCTCTATTGGATTTATGTATTCTCCCATATGTTGCATAATTATAAATCCAGGGACGTTGGTTTTGTCAGTTCAAATTGAATATACATCTAGTTTAGAGTTATTTTTTAAATATTTCTAAGTCCATTTTTTGGACTCCGTTGAGAAGTGATGCGCCCATATTACAGTCAAACTTTGACCTTTTTACATTTTACTAACAATCTCTTTGTCATCGCAAGTTGCACTTTATTTTCGTATTATAAACTCCGACATCATTTACACATTCATACTTCGGCATACTAGTGAGTCTGAGTGTTAACTATAATTTGTTTTATCAGCTCTTGATTGGATTGTGAATGTGTGCTTCTTGACATTTGCATCAACATGACTCAAAGTCAATCCCACAATATTAGCACCGGAAGAAACAAAAAAAAAAGTTAATCAACAAAATAATAAAACACACTTTTTTAATGATAACAGCACAATTTACAATGTGTTTTCTAAAAGGACTTCTTAAAATATTCTTTATAAGAGAGAGGACACAATTCATTGCCTTGAAAACACATAAACAATATTTTTCCCCTCATTTTATAATGTACATATGATCGTGCATAATTTATCCACTGAAGGTGTTTCTAATTCAAAATATAATGTTTATCTCTCAATTCTTGGAGAAATTTTCTTACAATTGGGCATTCAGACTTGCTTGCTTGTGTAGAAGAAAGACTGCGATTAGACTTTCTAATCTGTGTGTAATGTATTTTACATGTATTGTTATGTAGATCAGACTTGTGTACATTTACTGAAGTAGCATTCTGGAATGAATATTAGTTTGTCTTTAATCTGATATCTTATAGATTTGGGCTGGTCCCAATATTGCATGGATTTTGAAAATATTTGACAATAGAGAGCGAGAGAGAGAGAGAGAGAGAGAGGTGGAGGGAAAGGGAGAGAGAGAAAACATCTATTTTTATTCTGTGTTGTGATCCATCTACCCACTGTATGAAATGTATCTTCTGCCTTTATCTCTATTTATCTCTTTGTATACATCATTAGCCCATTACATCTCAATTAGAAAAAGGTCTCAATTGCAGGTAGTGTCACATATTGCTTACCAATCTAGAGATTTAAAAGGTTTCTATTTATTCAAACTTATTCCCCATAGTTTATTGAAGACCTACTGCAGAAATTATAAAAGCATCAAATTTTCTTTTAGCATTTAAGACCTAATAAATTCAGAATTGTGAAAGTACATTTGATGGAAACTTTACATATTGTAATTGGAATACCTATAATTGAAAAGCAGATTAGGTAGCATTTTATTTTCATGTTTATTTTAATAATTTTCTCTGTAGCCATGCAAAGGCACAACCCATTATCCTAGTTGTGGTATTTATTCATTTTATTTATTCCATATTTATTGCAAGAAACTTTTTTTTTCTCTCTATTGAACTTGATTGGTGCAGATCACTAGACAGAGTCCATTCACTGTTATCACACCAGCAATTTTGATAAAAATGTTTGTGATGTGTCTTTGATTAATAAATCTAATGAAATTAAAATCAAAAGAAAGAAAAACATGCCTTATTTCTAGATAAACAAGGTTACCATATATCTCACAGTCATATCTTGAGAAACTCACAAATTTGGGGTAAATTGTTAAGTTATGATCTTTAGTAATTTGTGTAACTTATGGGTTGAATCAATTATTTTCCCCTTGGTTGCTTTTCTGTCTACAATGGCCGGGGAAGCTGTGTTGGGATAATTCAAATTATTTATATCTGTGTATAGACTAAAGATCTACTTCTATCAATGATGGCACTTGTATGATGTTAATGCAATGAGAATAAGCACATACATCAGTGGCATTGCCTTCAAATACATTCAACATATTTTGTACACACATTTATTCTGTTGTAACGAAAGAGATATTGGTGTCAAGAGAGAAAATTTGCCACACTAAGGCACACGTGTTTCAGAGCACTGCTTACATTTCTCTTTGTATGCAAATTTAGGGTGCACAAGTAATACAGCACTTGCAGAATCTTTACCAAAAATGTTTGAGGTGAAATAGCTGCTAGGATGCTCTCTTGTTGCTGTGCCATCATCCATCGCAAAGACATACCCCAAAACAAAAATCTCTTCATTTATTCCTTTTGTGTAAACTAGTTTTGTTGTTGATTGGGCCGATGTCCATTTCAATCTAAATTAGTAAGTTCACTTTCTATACACATTTCTGAAAACAGAGGACTTTGAAATGCACTAACAAAAGCATGATGATGAACAGGATGTTCAGGATGATGAACACTATTACTATTTGGCACAACTTCACTAAAGTTAAATGCCTTGCCTCTCAGCAAAACAAATGGAAAACATATATAAACCCTCAGACACCCCCATGCTGAAGTGTATCTATACAAGACATGGTTCAAACCCTGGAGAATAAGCAACTCGTTACCTAAGGGATAGCCATTTTAATTTGTCTGTTATTTTTTATTTTATTGAATGTTTAGTGGAAATTATCCTAAATTGTATGAATGTGTTGGGATTGTGTGTTTGCAATGGACAAATGTTGGGAAATAAATTGGACAAATGGACGGAAAGGAATTGATTATCAATTTTTTTCTGATGGAAATGATTTTAAAAACGCTTTAGAAAGAGGAGTACATGTATTTAAGATCAGATGTTATTTTTGTTGATTGTCAATGTTTGTATTATTTAATTATTACTTGCATTTCTTGATTTTTATGTAATTGTGTTATTTTTTCAAAAATTTCAATAGCTACATTATTGCACAACCCAAATCAAATTTTGTGTTTTGTGGGCTTGACAGAGATAAATAAAATATATATATATCTATATATATTTGTACTTACTTTGAATACATGCACTTTTGAGACCGAATGTAAATCTTACTGTCTGATGAGAAACAAAGAAACTATTTCTATTTAATAATGCTGTAATAATGATACAAACTAACGTCAAATTTATGTATGTGCATATAACAAATGACAATTAACATGGAAATTGTATTGTATGAACTGAAAAGATTAAAGATGTATTGATAGTATTTGACAAATGTATAGGTTTACGAGCATTGTGTGTAAAATATTGCTATATTACTATAATAAAACAATTTATTTGCTCTGTACAGATTCTGTTTTGTAGGAAACCAAGAATTTTTTTTCCATATGAAATTTATTTACTTGTTTGTTTTATTTGTGTCATCATGTATACAATGTAAATTAAACTACGAAAATTAAAGGAATGGCCTTCTTTTGTATGATTACTATGTCAGCAATTAGTTTTATCGCTCTGTAAGGAAGAGTGAACAACAGACATTGTAAAGATTTTAATGCAAGTATGTTGTCATGGTTGACTTTGATTTTGCAAATTAAATTCTCAAATTGTAAATGCACTCTTAAAGACTTGTGTATGTTTTCCTTGTTTTCGCTCTAGCTTTTCTCAATGTTTTTTTCTTGGTGTTTTTTGGTTTGTTCGTGTAGGACTCTGTACATAACAGAATGTTGATGGAATATAATATTCCATCAATGCAGCTCTCTCTCTCTCTCTCTTTATTTTGCCCTACCTCATTTCTGCCATTCCCCCTCCCATTCAATCTCTTTCTATATTTCTTTACTCAACTTGTTTCATCTCTCATCTTTCATATAACTCTCTCTCTCTCTTTCTCTGTCTCTGTCTTTCTCTCTGTATATTTTTTTACCTGCTCATTCTCTTACCTTCACTCTCTCTCTTCCCCCATCCCCTCTCTCCCTCCCTCTCTCTCTCTCTCTCTCTCTCTCTCTCTCTCTCTCTCTCTCTCACACACACACACACTTTCTGTGTCTACCACTATCCCTTCATCCCTTTCTGTTGTTTTCTATCTTGGGAGATGGAGAGGGATCTAGAATGTATTCTTGACAAATTCCTTCCAAATATTTACGCCAAAAATCCTTGCAGAACAACTTTAAAATATCCAATTCAGTCAGGTTTGGGCGGATTAAATGTCAATATTTGATGGCCCCACAGGTAGCACATTTCATGTCACAGTTAGCTTTAAAAGCCAGGCTCCTGAATTGTTGGCTGTGACCTTGTCTCGCTCTTCTCTTCCTCATCATTTCACTTACAAATATTCTTTCTAACCGTCTACCCAATTCATTGTATTTTATCTGATATACTTCTCTGTATCTAACTTATATGAACTTGATAGTAGCTGTTTCAATTATAAAGTCTCTGCTTCAACAAATTTGATTTTTATGTTATCAAAAATGAATTTAAATTAAAACCAGAGGTTCCAAATTCCCTCTTTTATAAAGACTAAAAGGTTCTGGTATATTTAATGGGATAAAGAAAAAAAAATCATCAAATACAAATTGCTAATGAATTCAAATTTAGTCCAATCAAATACTTAAGCAGCAACACTTTCTCTGTTTTTTTGTTTTAAACTAATTTGTGACCAGCAGCATCTAAACCTTTAATTATCAAAAACAAAAAATAAATAAAACAGCTTAGCTTTTGACAGACTCGGTTCTTGTTCATAGATATTTTTAAGTACTGCTTGTTTTCTGAGCATGGTAGCAAGTGTCCGGTAATTTCATATGCAATACATCACAAAATATGACAAATAATTAGAGGTTATGGGGTGCCCCCTCCCCACCCCACACACACACACATGTTTCTGTCTCCGAATTTCAAGTCGCTGTGTGACAACAAATTTACATTTTCCAGAATTGTCTTTTTCAATCCATGGCAATACATTTGGTATCTCTATGGGTTTTGATGTTGAATTTTTCTGTTTTCTGTCAGAAAATTTGTTTGCCAATTTGAAAAGAAACTCCACACCATAAAAAAACAAAAACAATATTAACAATAATAGTGAAAAAAATAATGATGATAATAACAGTAATAATAAATAATAGTGCCATTGGATGTGCCCCATATTTATAACTAAAAAAAATATGGTTTGTCTCACTTTTAAATCCTTGGGACGTGTACTTTAGATGTATCAGTAGCGGCATATTCATGCCTAGTAAACACATAATGTATATTTTGAAAATGGGATCATTTGGCCTAAGTTGACATTTGACCAATCTATGACCTGAATGTAACTCACGTTGGTCTAGCCATGGAAATCTAAAATACAGCCCTATAAACATTGTTTAGTTGATGGAATCACCCCCATGGGTACTACTGATTCATGGGAATTGAAAATGTATTTTGGTAACTGTTTACAGCCAATAAGCAAGATGTTACCATGGAAACCTTTTTGTTGTGCAGGAATATGGGCTTACAGTATCTCTTAAATTTAAAAGACTACTTTAAAAAAAGACTTAGTGAAAATCAATTGTGACTTTGATAAAAAGAAAAAACGTATATCATTCATTACATTTTTACTGTTTGTTCATTTTGCTGATACTTTGTGAAAAGTAATAATAATTTGTTATAATGTGGCATTAGATGGGAAGGGGGGGGGACTTTGATTACACTTTAATCCCATCCAGATCCCCCTCATTCAAAAATGCATATCCAAACGTTTTCCCTATGAAGCCAACATCTAGATATGCTACTGACCAAAATTTTGAAACATTTAAAGGTAAAGACCAGTTATTGTCATGCGATTGCATTGTGAAAGAAACGTTGTGGAATCGATCAGAAAAGGTTGATCATCTAGCATCTAGCATCTGCAAGGTTCTGGAATCATCAAAATGATAAGAAATTTGGCCCATTCTTCGTAAAGTTACAATCACTATACACAGAAAGATGTATATGGGACTTCCCTATATCTCTCACAGACCATGAGAGAAACAAATTTACCAAATATATGAATTAGTAAGCGGTTTCCCGGCAAATTTGTTATCATCATGTATTAGTAAAAATATATTCTGGTAATGAGAGCTTCCTTTTCATTTTTTTGAAATTGGGGCGTTTCCAATACTGGTCTTTACCTTTTAGGATTTTTTTTATTTTTTATGATTGACTGATTTAAAAAAAAAAACAATCATTACAGTCAGAAAAACTTTCTTTTTTTAAAACAATAATAATGAGATAGATGTACATATAAGTAATAAATGAATATAAATGAATACAATAATGATAAACATTTCACCTAAAATTTGAACTTATATAATAATAGAAATTTAAAATACAATATGACCATCTTCATCTTCATCTAATAATTATTGATGGCAACGAGTAATCCTGATAAAGCTGTCCATGTGATTTCAGGTAGAATAAAAAAGTATTCATTAATAAGTTTTGTGATTCACATTACAGGGAATATAACACCAATTAAGAGCAATTTCCAAAAAAACAATAGAAAATTAAAAAAGAAAGACATAATCAGGTTATCAGAAAAACTAAAATAAAAGTAAATATAACTCCCTGGACTCCCTGGTGGGTTATTTTTAAAGAAAACAAAAAAAATGCAGAAAACAAAGATAGTAAGCTTCAAATGTATTACTAAAATGTCCCACCCTTAAAATAATCACATAATTGATAACAACATAGTAACTTAGTAACATCAAGGATAATAACCTTGTATGAAGAAAGAAAAAATCAATATCAAATAACTACAGGAGCAGTAGCACAATCACAAAAATGTTTTTTTTAACAGAAATATGAAATATGGGGGATCTGCATTTCAAAATTATTAGGCCTACTTCAGAAGTGGTTTCTGATCATATAACTACCGGTAAATCAGTGTAACAAAACTGTCAATCATATAACCTCACAGTTGAACTGTGTATTGTTCTGTTTTTTCTGCCAATGCCAGAAAGCCACATCTTGTTTGTTTAAGCAAAACCAATTTTGTCATCCGACCTAATTGGATGATAAACAAGACAGTCTACATGTTGACAATCTGCCTAACATTGAACCACACATCCTTCTGTCTTCTACAGAATTCAAAAATTACGTTAATAAGGTAATTCAATTGTGAGAAGATGAAAAGCAAGGATGAATCAATACACGCTTTACGATTGGTCCAGATCAAGTAAAGCCCTTCAATCAATGTCGAAAAACTACAACCTCCTATCTATCATGATTATACAGAATATCCTATTGATGAAAATCTCTCAAAGCTGAGATATCTTTGATTCTTTATCAGATAGGGTCGTGGTTTATTTAGTTTAACCTGAAAGTAACACCAATTTTAGTTGTGAATTCATAGCCACGACAGGCTATTTCTGTTCGATGGGTACCTGTCTTGTATATTTTTTGTAGATGGCGCTCTAACACATACCGTTTCTACCAACGAGCTAGCTGACTGAGCTCGTTGGAGCTGACCTAACACAGGAGTCAGTTTGGCAGTGGTTGTCGTATTCGTTCAAAGTTTGTTGATGCATAGTCTACTTTCGTACCCTTTATCTACCTATGAGAAATTTTCACTTTTCTTGCTCGAAATGTTTAAATTGAAATGGACATTAAACTTTGAATAGCATTCTAATATTTAACGATTCATAAATAAAATACTTACAAAATCTTTGCAAGTATGAATTTCTTAACATATTGTTCCTTTTTTTGCTGAATTGCCAAATAGGGTCTGTATACTGGAATAAGTAACTCAATGAAGCGCCGTGATTGCACAATACGATCAGGTGCACTGGACCACAACGCTCCGCTACGCACGCCCACCGCATTTGAAGCTTGTTGGGTGTCGTAATTGCCACACGTTAATTCTTCGTCTTATCCACGAAGCCTGGTACCCGAATGGAACTTGTTCTTACTTTCTTACATTGTATTTGTGGACATTTAACAGCCAAACACTCTTGAGGAGAATAGTTGGATTTACTTGCATGTGAGGGTAAGTTTTTACTTAAATCCTATTCCTATTTTCAAGCAAAATTCCATGTTTAAGTTCTTTTCCGACGGGGAGCGTTAGCGTGTCAGAGTTGCGGTTACTGCTCCGCTGATGAGTAACGAGTGCACCCTCTGATGATTTGGACTCGACTCCCACGCTTAATTTGTCGCACATTCTTTCTCAGAATTTGACGTTTTGGTAACTGTCTGATCAAACTTTGATCAGACTCAATAGAGGAATAAAGACATGATTTTTGGATGAGCAAATAACTGATGTGGGCTTATTATGGAATCGTAGATTAATCAGCTGATGAAGAGCCGGTAATGAAATGTCGAACTCAAACATCATGAACATTTGCGTCGCGTCGGGTATTCAATCGAGTGTGGTTTTATATAGTGCCTCCGAAAGTTGTTTATATTACTATTCTATTAAAGATCGTTGTGATTTGGAAATGAAAACTATGTTCAACAATTTAAGGACTTTATGGTTTGATTAAAAACAAAAAAAGTATTTTACCAATGTTTTATTGTGAAGGTTGAGTGGCATGAGTGAACATTATAATTGATATAATTTTGTTATCTTATCCATTATCAGTACCACCAAAGCATGATGTAATTGCTAGTTTGCTACTATGTTAGTACATTGTCTATTGGCATATATGTAATGTTCATATGTTGTTAATTTATTGCCAAACTTCATCCAACTCTAATCTTATGAGAAAAGATGAAAACAATTCAGTGAAGTAAGTTCAGAAATGGTGCCCCAAATTTAGTTTAATATGTATTCAGAATCTGTATTCAGAATCTCCTAGTTTGTCTTGATTACGATATCAAATGAAAATTCTTGGACTTAATTTCTAAAAGGATTTCAGTTTCAAAGAGAAATATGGATTTGCTGGACTGCCAATTTTCGATTCATAAAAAAAGGGGGGGGGGAGAAAAGTTCTCTATTGACCTAGGCAAAATAAGTACACAGTTTTGTATTGAACTACTGTAGTGAGGGCCATGTGTATGGTGTTCAAGCATGGAGATGTCACATCTCCCTGGATCAAGCATGGTTCAAGATGCAGTCCTTACTATTCTGTGGTGTGGGAATGGTCAGCAAATAGAAGCACATGGTGATTGGCCCCCCATGTATCTGTATAGGATAGCTTACAGGTGTGTGCAGGCCTTACATGTGGTGTTTTGAGTGGTGGTCCAATTTGAGGATTAGGAGAGCAAATAGTTTGCAAAGCTTATTTCACAGCCTTGGGATTTGGGAAGGGGGGATGGATAAGGAGAGAGTGAATGGCCTGGGAGGAAGGAATTCAAACATGTCTGGACTTGTTTTATTGATGGAGCTGAGATTGGAAATGGTTTCATATAAATCTGGGTAATCTATAATTGGAAACTTTAGAGTTTATTGAATGGCATGATAATCCCCTATTACTTGAATCTTTAGAGTGGTGTTTAATGATACTGCCATTTCCTTGAATTATCACTAGTGACTAGTGAGTTTAAACTTTAGTCTTTAGAACAATGAACTTTTCCAGAACAGTTTCCCAACTTGTTCTCAAATTTCAATATGAAAATATAGTTGTGGTTGTAGAGTTGCTTTGATAAGGGGAAGTCTACCTTGATTGATATTAAAGGTAAAGACCAGTATTGGAAACGCCTCAATTTCAAAAAATGAAATGGAAGCTCTCATTACCAATCATGTGAAAGAATATGTTTTGACTAATACATGATGATAACAAATTTGCCGGGGAAACTGCCTACTACTTCATATATTTGGTAAATTTGTTTCTCTCATGGTCTGTGAGAGATATAGGGTAGTCCCATGTACACCTTTCTGTGTATAGTGCTTGTAACTTTACAAAGAGTGGGCCAAATTTCTTATCATTTTGATGATTCCAGAACCTTGCAGATGCTAGATGCTAGATGATCAACCTTTTCTGATCGATTCCACAACGTTTCTTTCACAATGCAATCGTATGACCATAACTGGTCTTTACCTTTAAGTTGGTTTTGATAGTAGCAGGAAAGTGAGAGACACAAATATGTGAAAATTAAAGTTTGTGCAAAAAAATGATTTAAAGTAAGAAAATTCTTGATTTTTGAAGTGTGCATTCAATCAAACATAAATTGGCAAATTTAGGTTTTCATCAGTCTAAAGTTGCAAAATAACCTGCTATTTTCAGACTCAGGATATTTTCCTGAAGTTCGAAATTGGGGCTTTACTGATATGTTAACAACATTTTCTGTACAAATAACAGAGCAAATTGGATAGCACCTCGCAAGATATGTCACAGATTTGCCAATTGGTGTTTGATTTATTGCACCTTCAAACATTAATAACTTTCTTTTTTTTCATCAGAATTTACTCAAACTCTCACTGATCTGTTTCTCTCATTATCTGCTTCTATTAAAACCAACTTAATATCAGGGTGGATTTCCCCTTAAAGGTTTGTCGACAAGGTCTTGATAAGATTAATGATTCAGTATCAATATTATCAGAGAAACAGTGACGTACAAAAAATGTAAGGCCGATACATTTATTGTAGACTTACCGACAAATTACCGGTGTATTGAAACTGCAATTGTTGTGAAATATTACAAAAATGCAAGCACTTAATTTTCAGTGTCCTCGGAATCAATTATTTGTTGTTTAGGTCTGCTGAACTCTGCTTGACAATAAAAGAATGAAACATTGTATTTTTAGCATCGGTTGTTTTTTTTCCCCTCCATAATGACACACATGGTTGCATATTGTGTGAAAAATTTGATGAAAAGGTGGTTATGGTGGAGACATGTCTGTGTTAATCAATATAAAATGATATAAATATGAATGAACATGTGGGAATCTTTCGACTGTTATAGGAATTCAGATTTGAATTACAATCACAATCACAATTTCCATACTGCCATTACTTGAGTGGGGAATTCACTGAATTGACAATAACTTTCAAATAATCCTGACACTAGTGAAACCACAATTAAATTAAGAGGTACAAGTGTATTCCTTTTGAACGTTTCACATTACAATACCACTGTCATTACAGTTGTAGTTACTTACTAATGGTGGTGGTGTTGATTTTTACAGTAATGCTTATTTCCTTGAAATTGCATTTGTTGTTGGCTTGTATCAAATAAGTACTTGTAATCCATAAATACTAAATCTTTCATAGATTGTTAAAGTAGGTAAAATTAAAGTACATTGTAATTGAAACTGTAGGAAGGATATGATTTTCTTTATTACGGTAAGAGGTTATTTTCCCCTCATATGGTCTACACATAGAATACAGATCTGTCAAAACAGTCCAACCAAAGGAATTTGAATCTCAATTGTCATACTGTAGTGAGAGTGATTATGGAAGCCAATATATATTGGTCTACAAGCCTCGATGAATGATATTTTCATGTACAGAAATATATGATGCTTTCAGTTTTTGGAGACATTCTTTATGTCACTTGTGGTCTTGTCATTGTAGCCTAAATGACAGGTTCCGTACATTATTGTAATATCTTGAAGTGTTGAAGAAAAAGCTTGAAGACCATTCTAAAATCTAAATCCTTTTATTTCAACCAAGTGAAATAGCTGTCACACATGTTGAGCCTCTGAATTCATTGACGCCAATGCTGAGAAATCCTAAACTTAGGGTGAACGTTTGGTCCAAGTTCACTGCGGGCAGACATGCTGAGTTTGGAGAAGAAATCCAGCCCCGAAACCAAAGCCCAGCCCACTCCAGCTGAGCAAGGTCGCCAACTCTACCGGAACTTGTCACATGTTAGCTCTAGGCAAACTGTGAAACTTACCAATCAAATATGCATTTTGTTCTCAGGCTTCTCTTTAATATCTTTTAATTAATAAGTCTTTGAACTTTTTTAGGACAGATATGGATAAATTTGTTTGCTGAAAGTTAATGTGTCAACAGCCAAGTCATTGTAGTTACAAGATGTACTGTACGTTGTCAGCTGAGAGAGAGATAGAGAGAGGGAGAGAGAGAGCCAGAGTGAGAGCAAGGAGGGGATAGAGTCAATTGACCAACCTCTATCCCTTTAATATAATTAATTAATTGAATGCCCTTCTGGCTCTCGCCAGATGATATGTTTGTATTCCAGCGACACACAGTATGTATTCATTGGCATGTGTTTGCTAATAATGTAGTGTTTTCTGGAATCTTTATGAGCATTATATCTATGAACTTATTTTCGGGTAATCGTAACTTACAATTCGTGGTTCATATTAATCTGATGATTCTTGAATTCTATCATTCCCATAAGCTTGATACAGGGAACATACAATTCCCATAGAAAATGGGTTAAGAAATGAGAATCAGCCATTACAATGAGTAGTGACATAAAGATCAAACTTGTTGATTTGCCTGTGCACACTAGTATTTGAGACTTTGAGCACTCTGTCTTGGTTCAGTACTTTTTGTATCTCTCTCTTTTTTTTCTTCTTGCAAGAAATAATGAGGGGGTGACTGATTAAGATCTGAGCATACCGGTACAATAAAATTGATTTGCGGTTCTTCTTTTTCCAAATGAACACCTTTTAATAGAAACTGACATCAGGGAGAATCAAGTTCATGCCCAGTTTCTCACCATTTTTTGGGCTCTACAATAGGTTGTGGAAGTGAGGGACCATTTCACCTCAGAAATTCCTCACACTGCACTGGATTTTCTTTTCTTATCAAGACTCCTGTGTTCTCTACTTCTCTTGACTAATTTGACTAGATTTAGAATTTGTGGAAATTCTAAATTTGGGAATGTGAAATTGCTCATTGCAGTAGTCTGTTTTTTCCAGACTACTTTTATACTCTATTACTTTTACATATGAGATTGATAAAAACTTCCAAATTGGAAACAACTTCATATTGGTAATAGTAGCCATACCACTTCATTCAAAATTTTGGTAATTAAATGTACATCATGGAGTGATTTGTTTAAAACAGTGTCACTGACTAATTGGCACTGCCAAGCTTACATCTATGCCTGGTTTGGGAAACTATTAGCAAACATGAGTTTTAAAAAGAAGATTCTGGATTTTGGAAGTACATGTGCATACCGGTAACTAGCAGTCTAGCACATACATGTACATGTACATGTACATGTACATGTACATGTACACATGTAAGCCAGCCTGCATGTCTTTACTTTACAATACCTTCTTTAGACATACAATACTGTACATGTGTTGTGTGATGTATTTTTCCTCTCAGATTCAAGGGTGACCACTAGTACAAATGGCAAGAAGAGTAGAAGACTTCTGTTTTCTTTTCTGAATCACCATGAATCAACCAACAGGTTCTATTGACTTTCAGACTGGTTTCTGTTTGCAAATGTATGTATGTGTGTGTGTGTGTGTTGGTGTGTCGTCCACACTATACCAATGGAGCACTGCTTTATGCAGGGGGTGCGGAGTGTGTACCTCTTCTACCACTGCCTCCCAAGGAGAGTCCCAATGTCTTGAGAACCTTCTCAATAAAAAGAGTTTGACTGGGTCATTTTCCCACGGCACCAAAATAAAAGGATTGAGAAAGACTGGATTGGTGACCTTTAGACCTTATGATCTTTAGGAGGGCCTGTGGTGTGTATTTAGTGCTCTATGGAAATTGTGAAATAGCGAACCATTACCAGATTTTAAATTTTATTTGAAAGTTGTGGTCACTTTTTTTTTCTGGTAAAGATGTGGGAGCTCGGAATCGGATTAATTTTGAATCTATCATGTTTTGCAACTACTTAAGCAAAACAAATAAAATATCTGTTACATGTACATGTACATGTATATTACAGTATGTTATTTGATATGGGAAACAAGAGTCAATTGTAGTTTACAATTAAATGTACATTTACGGTATTTAAAAGTGAATCTAATATGAAACTGAAAGAAAGTGTACATTTCACATGCTTCAATGATACTGGCATAGAAAATAGAATAAAAATAAACATGACAAATGTTACAATTTTTGACTCGAAAACAAAACTATACACCTGTAGATCTTATTTCACCTTTTCAATGAACCAAGCACCTTGCTTTAAAAAAATAAAAATAAAACATACATCATGTAAAACTATAAGTAAACCAACTCTCTCTTCAATAATTCCCTGCTTTAACAGAGGTCAAGTAAGAGATGACAACTGAATGTGAGAAGAATCCTGAGCTCCTCAATATTGCTCTATATGCTGGGAAGTTCTAGGCTACAGGACAGGTCGGTAATTGAATCAACATTCTGTGAATAGCTCCCATTCACGATCAGTGCTACATTGTAAGATACTATTACCAAGCCATGTGCAACATAATCACAATCACAGAGAATCAATACTCACTACTGAGATTGGAAAAATGAGAGTTGAGAGAGACAGACATAGACTGAAAAGAGAGAGAGAGAGAGAGTGTTTGAGAGAGAAATAGCGAAAGGAACAGAAATTGCATTATTCACATCTTAGTTAACTTCAATTTAAACAATATCTGAATAAACAAGTTTTTGTGCAACTTTGACAGAATGCAATTCTCTGCATATGGTAATTTCTGTGTTAGGTTTAGATTGAATCTTGGAAACCGGTTGCAAGGTGAGATTACTTATTTCGGAAAGTTTTGTTTGTATTTATTTTTTTTCATTATGTTTTCTACATGTTTGTCCTACATGCAGATATCTGTTGTCAGTATTATAAGATTTGTTTAACTCTGGCAAAATAAACATGTACAATTACCCTAAGATCAGACACCATACATCTACATGTACAATGTATTAGATTAAAAAGAAATAGCCCTCTATATTTTGCGACCATAAGAAGTTATTGCCTATGTTGGAATAATGAAAACATGGCTTTGTAATGTAAAGGAGAAAGGGTGAGAAAGTGGTGGATATTTTGAACATTTTGTTCGGTACCAGTGCTGTCTTTAGTATCATGTCTGGTAATGCAATCGCAAGGAGCGGAAACAAGAAGTCTTGATTTCAAATTTAGCCATCGTGAGACCAGCATGGTTTAAAAGCTGTAATTTTTGTGACAGGATGTGCATGGCCTGGCCTACGTGTAACATGGAATGTGTTTCAGAATTAAAAAGCAAGAAAAGAAGTCTCTTGCATTTTTGAACTGCTGCCTCTCGTTGTTCTCAAGTCAAATTTGAATGCAATACATATAGATGAGAAGACACAAAATTACAGTGTAGTAATGTAATTATAGAGTATGTTCATCTCCAGTCTTTCATGATTTTGCTGCCTTGAGCATTTCATTGATAGAAATTAGAAAGAACACGGAAGAAATTGTTCTCTTTTGACTGGCTGATGTACACATGTAGTTAGAAACATACATGTACCTGTTCATGTAGTACCTGGTATGCTTTTGTTAATCTTGACATCAGTTTTGGAGAGAGATAAAAATTAAAAAAACTAGTTGCTGGTAAAGTCTAAAGAAAAGAAGGATCAGCAGGTTGTCAAGTACTTTTTCATTTTGTTCAAATTTTGGAATGTCTCTTGAAATAGTCTACAGTTGTAGAAGGGCATTAATTTTGGCTGTAATGTTTATTCTAAACAGATATCATTTATAAGTGATTGTGTCTGTTTCTTTGCCCATATTATGTTATGCCTCAAAACTTAAATTGGTTTGGTCTTGGGCCTAGTCTTGGCAAAAAAACAACAACAAAAAAGCTGAAGAAACCTGATATTATTTACATGCAAGTTCAAGGTGCTGGTGAGAGTGATATTACAACTCAGCGGGAACATCAAGGAAGCAGAAAATTTCCCAAATCAGAAATGTATCTGAAAGGGAACACAATTTGAGGTGTAGATTATTCAATATGTTGTGAAGGACAAATTTTCTCTGATACATGTGGCTAAGTTTTCTTTTCTGGAATAAATGCAAAATGACAAGAGTAAATTGAAATTCTGAGAGAGAGAGAGAGAGAGAGAGAGAGTGAGTGAAAAATATTGGACAAAAGTCACAGAACAATTTTAGATTGAGTTTGGAAAAGATATATTTACAAGAACCAACCCATTGATAGAATTTTCAATTATACCAAAGCTTTTTTTTAAAGCGACTCTTTTCAGAGTTTTATTGAGGAAATCCCTGTTGTTGGTCCCTGTCTCACTGGTTCTGAAGCAAGTAATGGAGTATGCCTGTACAATAATCTTACATTTGAAAAAGATGAGGGAGGTAATCAAGTCATCCAATAGACATGGAAGTGGAAGTAAATTATTAATGAACTTTGAATGTGAAGCAAAAAATGTGAAAGTGACGTCTGTGCATTGTACTAAGAGGAAGGAAATATGAAAGGGCATTTCATGTAGGAAGGAAACAAACAAAAAAAGTATGAAACAGAGATGCGATTTCTGTATATTCAAATGGCAAAGTGTAACATCTTGATATCCATTGTATCATTAAATTTTGCAACAATGTACGAGTGAAATTTTCAAAGCGAGTTAAATGCTAGGTCCGCATGAATTGAGCCTTGTGCTGCATTGCAGGGTCATCATGTTCCTCTGAGTTTCAGGAAATCTTGCGTGATGTGTTCAGCGACTTCGGTGAGAAATAAAAATATGATTGAATTCCGCCATGTTTTTGTGATGAGACCGAGTTACCTGGTGGAATGAACATGACCAGTGCGATGACAGAGCCCGGCCGGCCTTCGGACTAGACAAGTAGGGATGGCTCTCCAATCAAGTTCAGAGAACAGAGGATAGTTCTGTCTTGCCCTCTAATTTGAGAGGTCGTCTAGGGTCACCCAATTATTCAAGGTCTTTTCCCATGCCTGGATGTGGTATGCAGTGGATGTGATTTCGGTCTGGATTGTAAAGTTGGGTATTTCTGGAGTGGGAAAGAAGGGGAAAGAAGGGGAGTTATGTTTTAGATAGGATGGTTTGTGATGTCTAATGGACACATTCACTATGAACATGACGGACAAAGAAAGCGGACAAAATATACAGTTCCTCATTTAGACAAAGAAACATACCTTCACTGCTATTATGTAAAAATGTGTAGAACAGGTGTCACATGCATATTCACCTGTTCTACACATTTTTACATACATGTAATAGCAGTGAAGGGATGTTCCTTTGTCTACCTGGGGTCTGAGGAACTGTATATTTTGTCCGCTTTCTTTGTCCGTCATGTTCATAGTGATTGTAGGATTTCTGGGTATTTGACACACCCATGTAGATGTGTGTGGTTCTACCAGTTTGCCCTTCTAGGCTTCTACCCACAATGTAATGTACATGTAGGACTACAACACATACAGGTAGGCCTAAAAACTCCTAGAACTAACATGAAATAAGAACTTCACTTGACCTAAATTTTGTATTTAAAAGAAAAAGAATGGTTATGGTTTATTGACTGTACATGTATGCAATCAATTTGATTTGTCTCAATTGGAGGGGATAAGAATTTAAAGAAATTGAGGGGGAGAGAGAGTGAGAGGGGGGGGGGCTGGGCTAAAGGAGGTGAGCACTTGATAGTGCAACAGGGCCTGAGATCTAAATCTATAATTCCTGATCTAGCTTAATCCTAGGACAATAGCTAAAGCTGTAGGATTATCCTCATCCATTCCATGAGAAGGGACCAGCAGGAAGGTCTCCAATCTTTCTGTAGACTTGTTTGGAGGTGCATGGAGTGAGGAATGACCACAGTCCTTGAGTGTACACAAACACCCAATCTGTAAGAAAATACTTGTACCTGTATGATAAGGAGTTAAAAGAATACATCCAGATCTTTAAAACTATAGCAAGTTTGTAAATTAAGTACATGCCAAAGATTTGATTGATGGTATCCATTACGAGATTTAACACTGCAGCTTTTTTTTTTCCATGAGTAGCATTTCATGTGCTTCACAATTTCCTAGCTGATAATATTTACCAATAAAGCAGTGTTTTGGTTTGTTTGTGTTTACAATCTATGTAAATGTGATATATTTGTCAAATTCAGTTTATTTTTTTTATTTATTATTATTTCTTCGGTGTGAAAGATAAAAGAGCATACCGGTACTTATAATATATGCTGGAAATCATTCTGGAAACAATCATTCTGCAAGAGTTAACCATGATTCCACCATGCAAAGGAGAGTAAGAAATACTGCAAATGTACTTATAGAGAAACTCCAGTAATGGTAAAAAAAGAAAATTAATTTTCACAGAATCAAACGAATTACACTGAATGTTCAAGATTACAAATAAATAACATGTGCCAAACAATTTTGGAAGAAAATGTATACTGGCTGAGTAATGAGCATAGAAAGACAAGGAAATCAAGGTAGTACCAATCCCGACACCATGTATAGCTTTGTGTGTACAGTGCTTGTTACTTTACCAAGACTCGGTCAAATTTATTATGATTTTGATGACTCCAGATCCTTGCAGTGCACACCAATACTTACATGTTACATGATCAACTGTTTTTGATCCTTTCACACCTTTTCTTTCACAATGCAATTGCATTACCAGTACTAAAGTTTAGCTTTAATGACCCACCCCATGGCTTCATAAGCACCAAACTCAAAGCTTATGAGTATGGACCAATCTCTTACATTAACCTCTTGGAAGTGTTTGAAAAGGCTATCTTTTTCTCAAACAGAATGCCTTTCAGTTCATACTTGTCAAAGAAAAGCCCTGTAACACATTGTTTGTTTCCCACAAGTGCAAGAGAAATAATCCATGGATCACACCTGAGTTTATGTAACAAAGGTACATGTATAAGCTCAAGTGTGAGTCTTCCTTATTCCAATTATCTACCCAAATAATCCCAGCATTCACCTCTTCTTTATTGTACGCATCAGAGAATTAATACCCTCCTTGTGTACTTTCCTAATTTCTTATATACCTAACTCACTGCCATTGTCCAAGGAAAAGTCATTGCCCATTTAATTCCAATGGTCATCTTTTGTGAATGACCCCTCCAACCTAGGTCTATAGTCTGCAAGCACAAACCCTGGTCAGTCGTAAAAGAGAGTCTGCACCATAGGACTACCTTAGGCCATGTACTCTAGCTGCTCCTGACACAACCATTAGGTAGCTGGGCTAGGCTTCTCTCAAGGCATAATGGTTTTTTGTTAAGTGTCATATTAGGGTCTGTGCTTGCAGACTAGACTATTAGTAGTCAGCTACAATGTATTGTTACAGATCCCAGGCCATATGAAATGGACAGTTATGTGGACCAGATTGGACAATTAGTCTACCATTGTTGTCCATGAGGCACAATGATGCTATAATCAGGTTGTTCTGATTAGTGAAGCAACTTTCTTTGCTTTACCTGTGCTTTGTTATTGATTGAGACTAGATTGAGGTTTGTTTGAATTAATACAAACATTATTTATGTACATCAACTTGGCACTTTATTGTAATGTGAACATGGGAGTGATCATACTACCTCAATCACTTCCTCATTCAGTCAAATAGGGTTAGTAACCTTGAAATAAAAATGCCACGCACATTCATGTAACCTCAAAATCAAGTGGCATATAGCAGGCAGTGGATTTTGTACTTTTGATTGCACTTTGCAGTGTTTTTGATTCAGAAACCCTGAGTCGTAAGAAACTAAGAATAGGAGACCTTCGCCTATCCACAATAATCAAATGTTTCGAGCTTTCCATTTTTAAGATGGAAAAATTGGCATCACATCAAAGTGGTTTTCTTGTCAAAACAGGCAGTTAGTCGATTAATTTTCTTGGTATTTATTGAGAAACATGTACAGTTCAAGTTAGAACCATTACTCAACAAACTGCTATTATTTTCTTCCAATATTAAGTTTTGTCACTTCCTTTCTACACATTTTAAATTAAATAATGTAGGCCATTGCAAAGATAAGACAGAGAGAGCAAGAGAGAGAGAGAAAGAGGGGGAAGTTTCACAGAAGTTTACAGTGGAACTCGATCTCCACTTTTTAATATTGGAAGATGATGACAAATGGATGGAAGGACATTCCCTTTTGAACATTCAGCCATTCTCAATAGCCTCGCCATGCAGGTGTGTGAATATTTGCAGAGGGTTTCTCCAAAAGTCAAAAAGACATCCATATTCCTTCATCTTTGGTTCTCACGGAGTTGAGGCAAGTAGCAACAAAAAAAAAAAAGGAAGCAGAGGCTGTTTGTTCTCCCTCCTCTGCCAGTCAGATGGGAATTAGAAGTTTAGTGAATGAAAGAGAAGAAATGTCAGATGAATGCGGGGGAAGTTTTCAGTTAGCTCGGTCGGTCGGGCCAATGTGTCTGCACACTGGTCTGATGAAGACGCTGACTCCATGTCTGCCGAAAGATTGGAGTAAAGAATTGTTGCCTTGGTGACTGGCTCTGCAATACTTGCATGTTATGGTCCCCATGCAATGGTTTATATAAACAAGCTGTGACTGTGTTGTTGTCTTGTAGACATTGCATCTGTTTTGTCTGTGGCAGGTTGTCCACCTGTCTTGTATCTTTAGCCATGTCTTGCTATACATATAAGGATTTATAAGCTACACATGTATATTGTCTGTTTAGAGCCGGAAAGGCCATACTTTTAGCTGTGTCAAAGTATGAGTGAACACCCTTCTGCGTCCAATCCAAACAGACCCCATTTCAAAGCATGATATTTGACAAATGCAGAATATGGCAAACAAAACAGCAAAGATAACAAGTAGAGTGAACTATCTTTTAATCCATTTACAGTGTATTTATTTAAACCAGAGCTTGTAGAAATGGAACCATAATTGTTCTCAGTAAGTGGAATTATTTTAGTGTAGTTCACAGGGTCATTTTTTATATACCGGTAAATAAAACAATAAGACTTATACAAAAACACTAACCTTTTACAGTCTGTATGCATGAGATCCATGTGATTGTGAAGAACGTCAACGTTGGTGTTAAGTCCTGCAATATATAAGGCTTTCAAGCATACATGTAATTAACTCATTAAATGGCATTGTTTATTGTACCAAATTTGATCTAACAGGTTCTAGCTTCTTGATGTCAAGTGTAAAAAAAAATCAAATTTGGTTTGGAGGAGATCTTGTGGATTTTAGTATGTTACAATAAAAAGAGTGAGATGATGATTTTATGTCTTTTATTTATCTGTTATCTAAAGCTCTTTCATTTTAGAGGATCACAGGATTAACTCTCTCATCACTCCCATGTTATGTTGTTCACCACTGTGGTCATGGCTGTGGTCATGGTTTCGTCAGTGTATCTCAACAGGGTAATGTTCTTAAGGCGATGAAAAATAGAGGGTAATTGACCAGGTTGTTGTGAGCTCACAGTGTTCCATGGCTACTGTTTGTGCCTCCAGGGGTGCAATGCATACCCCTCTCATGTTCCATGTTCAAGGAACTTGCTCAGCTCAGTAGGTTATTTTTATCCTCTCCTTATCCACTCAGTCTCAGAGATGGAGGTCGGGATGCAATCTAATGCATGGGCCTCTCAATGCTCTGTTACATTTTATGTGTGTATTGTCATCGTGTGTGATATAAAGTATTAGGAATACCACAGATATGTGTAAAAAGAGCAATATTTCTTGGAGTATAGCAAGTTCATGTACATCAGTAGATCAGTAGTTAGTATGGTTCATTCTTTTATTTAAAGGGTAAATGTACATGTTTGTATACCGGTATGTTTTGGTCCTTCATGTATTTAAAAAAATTAAAATGTTATAGTACATGTATAGGGGAAGGACCTGCATGGTTGTGGACAGTTGCATACCTTCTATTAGTACAAAACCTGAGAGAGGAAAGAGAGAGGGAGAGAGAGATACTCTTTTCACACTGGTTTTGCTTAACCCCATACTTTGCTTAACCCCGTACTATCCTTAACCCCGGACTACCTTTTCTGGCTTTTCACACTCGCTGTTTGTAGTCCCGTACTAGCCGCTATTCCGGAATAAGAAAATTCACGCTGTTCGCAGCACTGCGATTCGTTAACCCCGGATATCATGAATGTTATGATTGGAAATACTTTACATCTGGCCAGCTTCGATACGCTCCATTGTGTAGTACCGGACTATTTTTCGTTTCTGTTCTCATTCACTTGCTTGGCACCACAATTGCGGGGTAAGCAGGAGTTAGCACCACAATTGCGGAGTTAGCCCTGCTGTTTTGCAGGGTTAGTTAACCCCGTACTAGGTGGGGTTAGCCAACTTTAGCCCACTTTGGTAAAACNTCAGTAGTTAGTATGGTTCATTCTTTTATTTAAAGGGTAAATGTACATGTTTGTATACCGGTATGTTTTGGTCCTTCATGTATTTAAAAAAATTAAAATATTATAATACATGTATAGGGGAAGGACCTGCATGGTTGTGGACAGTTGCATACCTTCTATTAGTACAAAACCTCTGAGAGAGTAAAGAGAGAGGGAGAGAGAGAGAGAGAGAGATTTATTGTGTGTGGAGATTATAGGAAAAAGGAAGGGGAAGAAAATAAAGATGTAAAGATTTGTTAAGAGTAAACTTGTGTAAATGGCGAAATTCCTGGAAGAAAAAATCTTGAACAAAAACAGAGGAAGAAAAAAGCTGCATTATTTTCAAGTGCCAATATGATCATTTCCTATTTCTTTGGCCCATATTGAACAGGTACTTTGAAGGAGTTTAACGCTAAGTGCTTGTGAATGCCTGCTGTAACTATACCAACAAAGATTTTGTATTTGAAAGCTTTGAAAGTGATCCCTCTTTCTTATTATTGGGTCACGAGGTAGGAGAAAAACTCTCTGTTTCTGACCTACGCTGACATGACTCTTTTGTGCAGAGCTCAACTTGAAACGGTTCACGACCCTTTGAAGCCCTTCTGGGCGTATGCTTTTTGTATGGGTTTGTTAGTGCCAAAATGGGTGTACAAGTTGCATGGGGCCCATTATGGTACTGTACTCCAAATGAGATTGGCAAGTTTTTAAAGAGTTGAGGAAGTAATAAAATATTAGAGGCAAATTCACCATTACATTTTGTAGTTACATTTTTCTTTTTCTGTCTGTTAATGCGAGAAGCCAAGAACATGAGCTCGCTTCCCGATGAGTAGCTGCATGCATGCTTTTCACTCATTTTTGCAAATTCAATTGATTTACCCCTAAAATGGTCTAGTGGGTGGGACTCTGTGATATTTTTCTGTTAAATTGATTTATTTTGGTGACTTGGTCATACAATCAACATATACTGTTAATGTACTTGTAACTAGTACCGGTATTGCATAACCAGAAACTTTTTGCAAGTCATTGAAGATGAATTATTTTGTACATTGACATGTACATGTAGTTTGAAATTGTTGGAAAGTGACAAATTTATTGTGGTAAATTAATCGTTTTCACAGCACAACCCTTTTCCTTGATATCCCTGAAATTTGCAAGAGCTTATAATGCCTTGTGGCTTGCGTGGGTCAAAACTAAAAATACTGATCCTCAAAATGTTAGCCTTTACCTGTTAAAAATTCACATTTAAACGTTTCAAGCACGATTGTACAGTATGTGTAATGATGCAAAAAATAGACTCTGGCAATAGATCCGGATGTGTTTCTCATGGCTTCCCAACTTTTTCTCCTTCAATCAAACTGTAAGAAGCCAACACCCCCCCCCCTTGCGTAAAACTATTCAAATACACTATTTGCTCACACAATGACACAACCGATAAACGCACAACTCACACCATGCATGCAACCAGTGGCATTGCTAACATTCCAGAGCTTCTCACTCTGAATCAGGGTATTGCGAAACTACCATGAAAGCAAAGAAAAAGCAGAGAATAGGCAGAGAGATAGAATAAAAGGTAAAGAGCAAGGGACAAAGCAAGGGGGGACAATGGATAGCCAAGTCCTTTTGGTAATTCAATAAAAGAGATAAACCCTCACTTGTCTGTCTTGTGGCCGTGATTTTTTTCCCTACTTCATCTCTGATTCTCTGTACAATGTATGTTGGAATAGAGAGAGAGAGAGAGAGAGAGAGAGAGAGAGAGAGAGGATACTGTTTGCAGCTCGGACTAGAAAAGTTAAGATGTTGGGGAAATAAAAGCATTGTTAATGAATACAATAGGTGGTTTGTTTAGATGTAAACCATGGTAATGTTGAATAGATCCCTCTCTCATCCTTTAAACAGTCATCACAGTGGGAAGAAGATTTCATTTATTAGTATTACCCCAGATCAAACAAGTCTATTAAAAGAAAGAATTCTACACTGTGCACAGAGGTATGAAAGGGTACATGTGTATGGCATCTACCCAAGTACATTTGTAGATTTGCTTTACCTCTACCATTTCCATATTGTGTAACCTTTGTTAAAATATTGTTACATTTTCAGACTAAATAAAGTCTCTTTTCTATTGCATGATGACATGTATATGAGAAATGAATGAAATAATGTTTCAAAATGTACTCTCATAATCTCATGAAGCAATTTTTGTTTTCATTTTATTTTTCAGGATAAAGAGGCAGTCAGAAGACAGATCTTTAGACAACAAAACAAACTTTTACATTACTTCAGAAAACAGAACTGAAATGTAAGTTTTCAACCACTTTGTAATCCAAAGAAATGTTCCAGGAATACAGTTTCAACTTTCATCTACTGGTACTATCAAAACCACAGAAATGTTTCAGGAGTACTTAAACTTATGATGATTTTGTAATTGGTAAAATTTGCTTCTTGAAGTGGAATTGGACATGTACAGTATGACAGAAAATACTTAAACACAAACGTTTGTATTCTACTTATTCAGTTAAACCCTGGGTCGAGATCTGTATATAACAAAAAGCTTCAAACTCACCTTCTGGTTTTAATGTTAGTAGAATAAGGGCAAAATATTTTATAACCAATGTGTAATAATGATTACATGTAGCCTTTATTTTATCCTCTCAACATTTTTCTAAAAGCATATTGAGAAGGGTAGATGTACAACATGTATATGTAAGTAGCATAAAAAATGGATGTAGATTGTAGAATCACGGTATGCTCAGCCCAATTTATCTATCAATGTTAGAATTTCATGTTAGAACTAATATTAGTACATGTGACCTGCACCAGTCAGCTGCTCATGAAAGCCAGTGTTCTGACATTATTTCATCAAATCAAAAATACATCTAATCAAATGAAACTCGGGGAAACTAATCCATCACAGCAGGACATCTGAGTAAACAGGGAATATCACTTTTTAAGCTACGCTATTTCAACGAAATTTTCCCTTTTCTGTCATGAGTTTTGTTATGATTTTTTGTTTAATAAATGCAGACTCCATCCTTCAAAAAGTACAGAGTATGTTTTGATAACCACCTAGCCGGCTGGGCCTGCTGAAATGTCACGTTTGGATGTGCTTTGTGATTCTGGATTTCTAAACTAATGCTTGATTTAATTGTATTGTTTGCAAAACTCCTGATACATGTACTTTTTTCAGTTGTCTGCGCAAGATTTGTAAAGTATTTCGCCCGCGTATATGTTTGAATTGAATTGCATGGTTCTTTGGTGTTTGAAATCTGGTATCGGTAGAAAATCTAGAAATATTGACAGTTCTCTATCCCTGGCATAACAAGCAGGTGTATGGTAGATTTTGAGAAATTACATGCATAGATGAAGAAAATGATAAAACTAGAAAAAGAGGCTGTCAGAAAGATAAAGGAGTTGAATAGGTAACAAATCATTTATGAATGAAGAAAAACCATCATGAACATAAGACAAGACCATAATTGGAGTGAATATCAGGATAATTAGTTAATGCAAAAATAGCTACCAGTAATTTGAAATGGAGCTTGTAATTTTATACAAATGTAGGTCATTAAAATCATCTTCATCCATGTGAATATTTTGAGATTATGAAAAGAGATGAAATGTGCTCAAAAGCTAGTATTGTTCCAAATACGCTGAACTCTGATCCAGAATGTTGCCTGTTTACCTGCTGTTTAGTCGCTCAAAGCTGTCTAACCTACATGTACAGTAGATCTTCTTTGATTTGACCAAAAGTGCTTTAAATTGGGAACCACAAGGACTGGTGCAAATTGAATTAATTCTTTAGCAGGTGTCGAGGGATATATTTTCAAATAACTCAATGTTGGTGCCAACTTGGTGTTACCGAATGTCTCTCTTAGCAGTTGTTGCCATGCGTAAAGCTGTAGAACGTTCATGTAGGCCTGTAATTTCTCTGGTATGATGAACTGTTCAGTAATTAGCTGGAAACGCTCATCTGTCGTGTTATCAAGATCGGAAAGCAAGTAGAGCCCACCTGTTGTGGGAAAAAAAGCGAAAGCAGTCAGAGTTGACTGTTCAACATTGTTTTGTAGAGTGTTGGTGATATAACTGAATGAACTAAAAGAGGCTTAAAACTTGGATCTACATTGATTAAGTATTACATAATGCTTATAACCAAGTCTAAGTCTAGTAAATTAGTCATATACCAGTACATGTATAAATGTCTTAGGCCTAGTAACTTTGTAATCATACTTATTAAATATTTTTCTATTCTGTGGTATTTTTTTGTGGTTACATTTTGTAGATTCGCATTACTATTAAATGTAGTACCAGTATCAATAACCATTAAAAAAAAATATAATAGATGGTACTTATTATTGTATATTTGTATTATTGATTGCTAGCAACTTGTTAAAAGCAATACACCTAAAAATATATATTGATTGAAAGTGGGAAAGTACTATGAACTCTAAGAAATAATTATGTGGAAGTAAAATTATTACTATCAATTTGGATGAACCATGGGGTTTACCAATAAGCTAATTGGTTTCAGTGTTTGGTGTTTTTTAGGCTCAAAGAACAGGAAAAGGAAGAGGGGTATTCATTCTGAAAATAATGAAATTCTTTTTGTCATCCTGTCCCTGCCTGTGACCATGGCTTCTCCCTGTTACAATTGATGGGGGTCTAGAGCCAGGCGATTAATTCGGGGAGGGGGCAACAACTTTTGTTCTAAAATAAATATTATTTTAAAAGGAATTCAAAGAACAATCAGTACCCATCTAATTCAAAAAGCAGATGCACCTATCTTAGTACTGTAGGCCATCACTCATCTCTACATCAATAGACTTTGTGATCCAAATGATAAAGATAGCATCAGTATCTAAATTTGTAAAGAACTTGATGGGAACTAAAAAGCCACAGGAAAAGAAGGAAGGTAAAAAAAAAGAACCGGAAAGAGCGCGAAGCCATGCTAGAATAGCCAAACTGTTCTTTTATTCTGATTTTATGATGTGGTTTGCCACTGTACTATTAGATCTGGAATTGAATTTAGGGGAGGACAATGTCTGAAATCTCTTTCAAATTCTATTTTGGAAAATTGAGGCTGGTGTGTGAAAGATTAGAGGAGGATCTTCTCAAATTGTTTCTTTTTATGAGGCATTTCAAGGAAGATTATGAAGAAGGTAGATGTCTCTTGGAATGCTCTTACAGGGAGGATATTGAATGACAGTTGGTGGGAGGGGGAGGGACATTATAGGATTAGACACATTGAAAATGAGTTTTTCATTTCAAACCTCCTCAGTTTGAACAATGCAGAAAGAGAGAAAAATGATGAGGGGGGGGAGGGGGAGGAGGGGGCAGGCGATGGATGACCGAGGAAGCAAGCAATGAGCAAGGGTATTTTATGTCTGTTGCATTTTAATGAAAGATGATAGGTGGAGGGGGGGGCATACTTCCATTCAGTCTTATGTATATTAATCTAAATCTTTGTGAGGTTCTGATTCTCGTCAAAACTTATTGAACTGTGGTAAGAAATTTTGTGACTTCACATTTAATTACAGTGGTAAGTGGCAATTGAAGCCCCAAATTCCAGTGAGATTTGCATACATTAAGCAGACCATGAAAGATGGCTTAGTTCCAGCAACGAATGAAAGCTTTTGTATAAGCGCTAGGATGGCATTCCGATTTTGGGCCTGGGAACTGATAAGATAAGTTTGTGGGTTGCGGATACATTCTTTCTTTTTTAAACCCTATTTTATGATACCATTTTAAGGATGAAAATTGATAATTGATACAGGACCCTTGGATTCTACAGATCCTTTAGATATTTGGTTTCAAGCAGTTATTAAACAAAATTACTTAAAACTTCATAAAGAGAAAGCCACCTCGATCAGGATTATCTGAAATATTCCTGAAAATCAGAATGTCATGCTTAGGAACAATGCAAAAGGAACCAAGAAGAATAAATATGTATAAATGTATTTTTTTCCCAACAAGCCATACTAGTATGAGCCCCAACCAACTAAGCCATGCTTCTGACTACAAGTATTCTATACAGTTTAAATGGATTTACAGTGGGCCATTTCTAAATAAAGTTCTTTGTTCTCATTGAATGCTTTTGAATATCTCTATTAGCAAAGGGTCATTTGTTGATATAAAATAATCAGTAAACTATAATGCAGTAGGAGTCAGGTTTCATTTTCATTTAGACCCCCATTCCCTGTGGATATTTGAGTTGAACTATTTCACTTTTTGTTATATGAAGCTCACATGGAACCCTTGCAAGGCTACTCCTGTACGCTCTCTCTCTCTCTCTCTCTCTCTGTCTCTCTCTTTTTTTCCTCTCTTTCTCTCTCTAAATTTCTGTATCACCATGGCTTCCCTCTTTAGCCCTCTTTAGCCCTCTTTTCAGCTCCAACTCTCATTTATCCACGCTTTCAGTTCTGGGGTCACTTTTTGTGTGGTTATATCCAAGCTGGACTTTAATTTGCCTTTTGGCCTTGGATTGAGGTCCCAGTTTAGAGCAGGTCTTTAGCAAGTTAGGATGTAATATGAAGCTTGAAAGGGACATCTATATCCTTGCACTTCCAGGCGGCCTCTGCCAAAAGAAAAATATTGGTGCTGGTTGACCATGAGTGACCCTCAGAAGATTCCATCGCCATGGTTACTCATCTCTGGAATTTTGCAGTCAGTTTTGGTATGGTTTGGGAAAGATCTACATGTAGGTGGCCACATGTTGGATTGAAAACACAACGCACAAGCTGCTATCTGCTGAAGGCAAGTTGAAAGGAATTTTGCCAGCACGTGAAGTTTTGTGATATTTTAGAGGGGGAAATTGCACCCCAGGGCTCTTCGGTATGAAGAAATTACATTGCCCATATTTTGCGGGAATTCTAAGAAGTTCAACTGAGGCCAGATTATCTGATGTGTTGAGAAGGCCACAGGAATGACAAGTACATTTTAATATAGGCACATGTACTGGTACATCTGTTCTGAAAAGAAAAGGAAAGTTGTAAAGATACAAAGTGGTCTATAGAAATGGCTGAAAGTTGAAATTCTGTGGCATCTAATATGGAAAAAATCAATGCCCAATGACAGCAGGGATTCTTGCTTGAAACCAGAGGCCTACGAATACCTGTATTTCTGGTTCTGCCAAGATGGAAGTTTTCTGCTGTCCACAACACAGTGAGTGACAAGAGCAAGTGTTCTGAGATTTATTGCCAGACAGCATGGCTCCAGAAGTCTACAGGTACATGTACCTGACCCTGTTGACCTTATCTGAACTGACCTTTGAAGCTTAAAGGTCATGAGGAATCCTTGGAAGGATTGTCTTCCTGCTGGGTTCTTGACCAAAGTCCAATCCACCCAGTTCTTGTATTTTCTTTAACTGTCTGAAGTTTATGGTATAAATTATCCACAAGCGGGTATCAATACATTGCTACAGTTGCCAATTTTATGAATGAAAATCAACCGAGTACAGTATACTATTGTGGTCAAGTTCGGTACCAGTACATTTTTTATTGTTTCATCGAATTTGATACAGATATAGACATGTAATGCCCACATTTCTAAGAACAGTTGGAGCATCTGTTACAGAATGTCCTTTTTTCCTGGACAGCAGATCAGTAAACTGCTTGTAATTAAATTAAATTGAAATTAGTTGATGTTTCTTTTAACAAACCATAATAGCATATATTTTAATCACCTTTATGATATAATCTCCATCAGCGGAATCTACCTAAGTACGTTGATGCACTTCTACATGGTGCCAGTCATAGGTCATCCATTTAAACTTTTGACAAGTTTTGTCAAACAGACTAAAGAACTAAGAAGTAGCTACATGTATATACTTATTCTGTTTATAAACTTTTCATGTGATCATTAATTGAAGTATCTTTCATTATCAGTCCTGATCGTAAATTTCTATTGGGAATTTGATAAACCTCTACAGTATGCCATAAGTGCCATTGCATTGTTGGTGATTTTCATACAAAATCTGACACAATAGTACGTTGTAGTTGGAGCTGCATTGTTGCGGTATGACCCTAGAATGTTCATAATCTGTTCCATCATGTCATGATGCCACTATCTTGAGATTTTGTGGTAGTATCTTGGAATACTGTTGCAGTAACTATTTATAGTAGCTCTAGATAATAACTTCCCAAACAGCAGTGTTTGGATTAAAGTTCCAAATATTTCCAAACAATCGTTTCACAATCCACTTTACTTAGTGCGTTAAGAAGATTTGGATGAGTTTTTATGACTGTCATTTTCGATTTAATTACTTAATCCTGAGGTTTGATCCCAGACAGTTTATCCCATAATTCCTTCAAGGAGCCCACATGTTACTGGGATTTGGAGCCTGAGCCGTGAAGTGGCATTGATGATCAATAGTAATCAATTAATCCGCTATTTCCCTTTCTCTCTTCAGAGTTTTAGACTGAAAGGAGGATGGCGGCACAGGGCTGACTAGGTGGTCTTTGAATAATGTGTGAAACTGTTGGCAGCTATCTTTCCTTTCTGTACCTTCAAGTACCCTGCATCCTTGCAGGCAAATTGTCACAGACAAGCAAGAGTTTTCCACCATGTAGATCTGCAATGGAAAACTTGTGATTCAACAAGTTTGAATACATCTTTAATACTGTTGTATTGTATTTTGGCTAGATTTTGATATTGAGGCAAAAAAAATTTTTCTTCAATTTATTGATTTTCCACTACACAGTGAAATTAAAATACAATATTCAATTCTTATTTTTGTCTATTCATCTGAACAGTAAAATTTATTTAAAAAAGCATTTAGATTTAATAATCATGTATTCTTATTTTTCACTAGACCTATATCATGTTTGAAATATTTATTTCCCCTCTTCAATATTCAAAAATTGATTATTGTTGTCTTAACGATAATATGATTTTTAAAAAATCATATCTGTGAAATAAACTATATTTACAATGTGTTTGAATCTTGAGAAAATATTTCTTTTGGCATTGCCTTAATTATTAAAGCCTTGAAAAAAGATTACTGCTGACGTTACAGAGATCAAGACGCCTGTGGTATTGTGATGGCGACCAGTAAGGAAAGTAAGCGTGCTGCAAAACATTACACGCAGACCGTGACACCAGTCCCGCGCCAAGCTGCCCAGCAGTGCTTCACGCCTTTGAGCGTGTTTACCCAGTTGATGACAGGAGAACAAAAGTAATGTTTGCAAACAAGCACAGATAATCCTGCTCCCCAATAAAAGCTAATCCTCCCAGTATGGATTACCTAAGCCATATGTCTCCACTTAATGACACAAGTTTATCTTTTCATCAATATTGTCTGAGGCATGTTGCTGGAACCAAACAGATCGATAAATCAATAAAGTCCTTCACCTCGTCTATCGGTGTATTTATGGAAAGTTCTAATGAATACTGTTTGACTTTCTGTCAAAAGGTATTGTTATGTTTGTTCTGATAGTAATCTGGACCATTAGGTTAGCTTCGATAGATTTGATTGATTGATTGATTGATTGATTGATGAGAGAGAAAATACAGATGACAGAGAGCATGTTATTGTCAGCAATTGTTATTCATTGATGGGGAAGCGACACAGTTGGCTTGCACCTTCTTCAGTGCTCCAAGTCTCCGACTGGTCAGGGATTTCAAAACTTCTGTGGCTATGATTTGGTTTCTTTTGTTGCTGAATTATATTTTTCTACTTTTCCGCCCCGAATGCAAGTCATTTCCGCCCCTGAATGCAAATCATTCAAAGTGAGTATGATAATATTGTTTTCTTTAGGTGTACAGTATGTCCTTCAGATTCTTTCATTTGATAAATGTGTACCGGAAGTCCAGGTGTCTGCTGAATGGTGTTTGAATATGAATATTGTTTTCATCCTTTCGTGGACTCTCAAATGGGACTCATCACCAAGTTGTGCATTTCAACTCTTTATCCTGCTAAATTGTATTGACATGTTTTCCCTATCATTATCTCTAATGAAGTATCAGGGTAGCCTTCAACCTTGTATTCATTTTGTATTGGATAATTATGACTGATTAGTTTGTTATTCAAGGTATTACCAAGATGGTTGAACTTGGTGGTTTTCATGATTGAGTGCAATATATACCTATTGTAAGCAGACCAAACTGAATTGTAAATTCAGACTAGCAAGTACAATAGGTTTCATCAACAAACTTCAAACAAGGTTATCCAAATATTCAATTGATTTGTCAGGAGTATCCTATTGTGTAGTTTAAGGACACTTTTTTCTTCTTCATGTTAGAAACTTATTTGTTCAATTTTGAGGTTTGCTGGACATGTAGGTCACTAAGACTATACTAACAGCCATTGCAGAGTATGGTTTTGGGAAAGACATGTTATATACTGTACATGGAGTCCCTAAATGTGGAAATAAATCGAAAGAGCATTCACTTTGAATATGCAGTGGAAACCTTTTTAGGATACTTCCTTAGATTTATAAAATGGAGCTGAATTGCAGGGTGTATGTACAACATGTTTCAGGTTAGTAATGTAGGACTATCCACATTGTTCATCAGAATGAATTCCTTGATTAAAACCTTTGTGCACTTTCGATACAAATATGGACCAAACCTGTAAAGAAAAAGAAATGGAAGTTCAATATTTTGATTTCTCATTCAAAAGAATGTTGAAGCTTGATAGGTAATTGTGTAAGAAACATTGTACAGTGTATGTGTACATCACATGAACATTTATAAAATAAAGAAATCAGGTTTCAAGGATGGTTAAAAAATAGTTGAAAGTAGATCAGTGTCTTCTTGAGTTACCTGAGCTCAACTTCAAAGAAACACATTATCATTAAACAGAAAAGTCAGGATACTTTCTATGTCATGAATGCTGAGTGTTATAAGTCCTAAGGGAAACGGAATCATTAGCAAAGGTGAAAAGAAAAAGAGAGAAAAAAAAATCACTCGAGGAGATTCCAGCAAATCTTTCTATTGATTCTGAAAGGGGGTTTGTATGACCTCGATTTAGAGTTCGCTGTCTTAGGCTGACGCCAGCGTACAATAGTGGCCAGTTTGCAGTTGGGCTCACGCCAATGCCAGCTCCAATCGGCCATCTCCGCCCTCCATTCATCCCTACAGTTTGTGAAAAGAAACGACCCTCTGATTCGGGAGAATTAATCAGAAAGTAAAGAAGAGAGGGAGAGAGAGAGAGAGAGAGATAGAGCCGAGCGAAAGGTATGAAAGGTAGATACTCAAAAGCAAAGATTTGTTGTGTATACCTGAGTGAGACACCTTGAGAGATAAAGAGAGGGAAAGAAAGTGTACAGGGGGGGGGGAAGAGTGTACTTATAGGTGTCATCAGTCATAACCTCCCTAAAACTGAATGAAAATTCAAAATAGTGGAAGACCCCGTTGAGAAATTGGAAAAAAGAAACTTCTTTGAATGTAATAGAAAGTTAGAAACGGCATGCTTAAATATCCTTTGTACTGTTGTAGAGAACTGCTCATGATGTGAACATGCAATTACAACCTTCTGTGGTCTGCAATGTACATATTTCTAGATATTTCTAGAAATTTCTACAAGAGATAATGGGATTCGTTTTAATGATGGGGGAGGGGTGATAAAAATAGAGCAAGTGAGAAAATTATGACAACTTGGAGTAGACTGTCAGACAGTCCTCGACATAAAATTGTCTGTCTCAGAAAGATCTATTTTTCCTCATGGGCGAGAATTGAATTTCCATTCATAACTCAGTGTGCACCCGCCAGAATATATTCAATGATTGGGTTCAAGCGGGGGTCTTGCATTTGGGGATGGTGCCAGAATTGTAAAGATGGACAATGCTTTGAACAATCTTTGATGATATTGATGAATTTAACTCCTGGCAAAGGCAGAGAATAAGATGCGATAACAAACAAAAAATACCCATTTTGATGAATACCAGAACACAGGTGCATTGAAGATAATGCAGTGTTAATGCAGTACTAACCTTTTTGACAGAGAATCATTCAATTTTGTATCTTCAAAGCCATTGGATTGAAAGGAGAATATAATATAATGAAAGCAAGAAAAGAAAATTATAATGGGCCGGTCTATTCCAGTGCTGCCTTGAAATGTGAAATCATTTTCTCTTTAACTACCCCAGTATGAGGACTTGGAAGGTTCAAATATTCAACTAAAAGAAACCAGATTAATGTTTATTGCAATATGGTCATCATTTTTCCCTGTAAGGCTGTATCAAAGGTAAAGACCAGTATTGAAAACGCCCCAATTTCAAAAATTGAGATGGAAGCTCTCATTACTGATCATGTGAAAGAATATGTTTTGACTAATACATGATGATAACAAATTTGCTGGGAAACTGCCTACTAATTCATATATTTGGTAAATTTGTTTCTCTCATGTTCTGTGAGAGATATAGGGTAGTCTCATATACATCTTTCTGTGTATAGTGCTTGTAACTTTACAAAGAATGGGCCAAATTTCTTATCATTTTGATGATTCCAGAACCTTGCAGATGCTAGATGCTAGATGATCAACCTTTTCTGATCGATTCCACAACGTTTCTTTCACAATGCAATCGCATGACCATAACTGGTCTTTACCTTTAAGACAAATTATACAATACAACAGAAGGATTGAAATTATCACATTTCTACTGCTTTGTCATATTTATTAGGGTGGTAAAAAATCAGTGATTTCATGTCAATGAAATTGTGTTAAATGATTGGAAAAAGTGTAGGGTCTATAGGTTGTGAAATATAAAAATACATGTATAAGAATGTTAACTCTGATAGGATCTACTGAATCTTTAATTTCATCATGAAGAGAAAGCAAATGACCTGCAAGGGGAGAGAGAGAGAGAGAAAAAAAAGGGTGGATTCTAATGCTGGAAAGCTGATGACCGCAAAAAAACTCACCCAAAGGCATGCTTGAAATGGTGTATGTCGCAATTCGCTTCTGAGTTCTATATTGTTCTCGAAATTTCCCTTTGATCCGTGAAAAGATCATTGAATAAAGAAGAGGGTCCTAGGGGCGGTGGAGTGAACAGAACAGGGGGAATCCATTGCAGGAAGTATGGTCCATAAAGTCTAAATTGCAGGGCTATTATCTTGAGAATAAAAGCAAACCACTTTCAGAATAATCCAAACCAATGTCGGCCTTCGTTTTCACTCAACAAATTTGCAATGATATTTATTATGCTATTGTACTCAAAGTGATCTTCATCTTTTTAATGTTTGAAAAGATGCTGTTACAATATTTGCCCCCTTCAATAACAAGTGAGATGAATAGATATAATGGGCTTCTCAGTTTAGCGCTGTAGGTATGATTGATAGGGTATTATTGGTAGGGGGTCACAATAACCGTCCCCCCCCCCTTTTTATGAAGACTTTGAAATGATAGCAAGTGTATTCTGAGATTAATCTTAGTCTGCAGGTAGAGACTTGTTACTGTAGCATTAACAGAACAGTGTGAAGGTTGTTGTATATTAAATTGAAATTTAGGAATACTTTCGGGGGACTCAAGAACATTGGTAAGTCAGTAGTTTAGTGTGCCCATTAATACTATTTCATGAGGTTGAATGTTATTTTGAAAGTCGTTCATGAAAAGATTGGTTAGACCTAAAAATTTGATTTAGAAAACCTTTTTTTTTTAATTTAAAATAAATTGATGACAATCATCCTTGGTTCCAACAAGCATTGGAATCCTGTTCATTCCTTTTAAAATACCTTTTAGGTTGATAATTTAGTTATAAATAGCCATTTTTGCTTGGAAGTCTGAATAATTAATATCATGGTAACGGAAAAGGACATTTTATTTGGCAACTTTCACAATTATTCTTCTGGTCCATTTTTTAAACACATGTATTTGCAATTCATGTTTGACATTAGTCTCAACCATAATTATGACCAGTACACGCAAACATTATTAAAAAGAAACAAAGTATAATAAACTGACTTTCGACTTTATCATTGTGATTCCTCATTTGTTGGACATGAGCCTGAAAGAGATCCAATGCTTTGCATTCTAACTTACATGTACTGGCTTAATGCCTGCAATGCTGCAACTACGGTAATTGGATATGGCAGGATATATAATGTGATACGACCTTATGCTAAAACCTTGGAGCTACAAGTTATTAGTTCTGTGATTTAAGTAAAGCTATCATTTGTATTTTGTAAACATGCCTGTTTCTGTGTTTCCAAAGGACCTTATCGGTTAATCTCGGTAAAACAATATAGAGGAAGCACAGGAAGCAATCGAGTTGAGGTTTGTTTGCCTTGTACTTGTTGCAACGGTCACTATCAGGGCATTTTGGAATACCAGCATGGGCTTTCTGATTACATAATGTCATCATCTCTGATTTATAATCTGATAAAAAAACATGGTTTAATAGGTCCATGGTTTAATCACGTAGGCTGTGATTGTGTATAGCTTAGCAGGGATTCCTGAAGCAATAATCTGATGTGATAATAATCTTATGTGATGATTATTATGGTAAGCCCTTCTCCCCAATATTACAAGCTCTACATGTACATGTACATGTACCAGTACATCACCCTTATTTTGACTGCTGTTCTATTCTGATGCCTGCCAAAGGTCATTGGTCTCCTGCAACTGTGGGCTTCAGGATTGTTGCATGAAAAAGGAACTGAGCATTGTTAGAGTTACTTTATGAACCAACTTATTGGGTACCGGTATGTAGTCCATGGAATCGTTATTTGTAGTGAGAGCCCTGTTCTAGTGGATTGTTGCTATTGTCTTCTTGAAAGTTGGAGATTGGAGATATTGTATCCTTGATTTAGATTCCATTTGCATTATCAGGTGAGAAGTAATATGGCTGTCAAAAAAATCTACTTAATGCATGATGCATCTCCCTAAAACATACTCATCAGTGGATAGACTTCTGTTTCGTGACATCTACATGTAGTTCTTTTAAAAGTTTTGCTTGATTTTGATTTTTATCTTTTGTTTAGAGCCAGAAGGGCATTGACTATGTGATAAAGTATTTGAGTTAGTGCCTTTTTTTGTTTCAAACAGACGATATGTACATATTGATCATTCATTAAGAGTTCAGTTCAAAGAAACTATACCGAGGATTAAGCTCCTTGTCCTCTTCTTGTGGACAGTGCGATCATGTGATGAAAATATAGGAAGTGAGTTGTATGAATGGAATTGACCTGTTACTAATTGCTGATTGAGTATGATTTGGTTAGTAAATTGTTGACAGATTCTTTATTAATCACAAACACAGGACTGTATCATGGGATGACTTGTTTTTCAAACCATGTGTGATGATTGCCAATTTGCTAATAAATGACCCATGGTGCCTAATTATTATGATCATTGCTTGTCAATCATAGTCCCATAGGGGTCGTTAACCTTGACAAGGGACATCTCTGCCTTCCGGCTTGCATATTAAGGTTTATTAGAAAATAACTTTAATTTGGCTTTAGATTGTGTGTTCTTTCATTCATCCATGTAAGGCCAAGTTAATTTTGTAATTTGGAATATGTTCATGAAATTATCATTATTATTAAAATCATGATTTTCAACTTTTGTGTTGGATGAGTACTGAGTAGAAGTAACACTCAATGTTAGTTTATACATGTCTGTAGTTTAGCCCTGTAACTTAATTTTGCTGTATTCCTTTGTGTAAGGAGATATGAATTTTTGATTATGATTGTAATGAAGGAAAGTTTTTGCAAAGTGCCACTGCCACATGTACATTAAGATATTAAATCTTGCTAGAGAAAAATATTTTTTCAGTTTTTTGTATTATGTACCGCTCGCTTCTTGGATGCAATGTTTTGGTAATGTAAAAGCAAACCAAGTCAATAAATATTTATTAGTTGTGTAGTTGAAAGGCAGTAATTTTTCTAAGAACTTTGTTATTTTTCCAAATTTACTTAATAATGCACACTATCGTATCCCATGGGATCAGTTACTGGTTAGTGTATGGTGTGTGACATTCTCATTTCCTGACTGTTCCACTCGGTAGAAGAAAGGAATAAGGGTCATTAGTTCTTGCAATTATCTTGAACAAACAGATGCTTTAATCACCCTGTTAAAAAAAATGACTAAATTTTTGGAGGGACAGGACATAATTATTGCAATCAAGATGTTAGAAAGACCAGTGCTGGTTATGCTTCCCGCTATGAGGAAGCCAGGTTATAATTACCTGTGACTACTCCAGCCTGAGGATAGGAAACGTGATTACATGTAACAGAGCTCTAACCACTTCCAGTCAGCTGGGTCATATCACACTCTGCAAAATGAGCGTCTTTTTTTCCTCGTTCTGAGAAGAAAAGTAAGCAATGTTGGGTTGTGTTGTAATAAAGTGGAGTTTGGACTCTGGGCAAAAAAGCTGGATTGACTTTGTAAGGAAAGATTCATTTTGTGATTTTATGGTTCTAATCATTTTTCATTTATTTACTGTGGATAATTTTTCAACCCTGATGAAAATAGTTTTGTGATTCTAATCATAAATAATTTTTTATTTGACTAATTGTTTCTCTTTTTCTCCTTTTGTATATTCCTAGGTCAGATGAAGTTTTTTCCTAACCACTGTCAGTGACAACCTAAGAACACAAAGATGGCTTATACGGAAGAAGAGACTGGAAACTCAAGGATAAGCATGGCCATTGAGACAGGGTCAGTGACTGTAAGGCATATATGCAAGAAGTTTAGATCATCAAGAAGCAGGACATTACAGATAATGCTTCTCTTCCACGTTTTGTTATTGCTTCTCAGTCCATGTTTAGCATATCCGCAGTTTAGCGAGGAGAACACTGCATTTACATTACAGACGATAGCAGTAGATGCACAGAGAGACACTGTTTTCATAGGCTCGGTGAACAGAGTTTATAAACTGAACAGCAACCTGAGTCTCGAACAAGAATCTGTGACGGGGCCTGTCCAAGATGGCCCGGAATGTGTACCAAGATCCACAAACTGTGGAAGTGCAACAGACAATTTTAACAAAGTCTTACTAGTGGATGATGATCGTCTCATAGTATGTGGGACGGTGTATCAAGGAGTCTGCGATATATTGGCTGTGGACACGTTGGGTGTTCTGTCAGACTCCTCTATGACAGAGGTATCTGTGAACACAGACTATGGCACCACTGTGGCGTTTGTAGCAAATGGAATAGGTGACATGAAGACACTGTATGTTGGATCATCAACGTCAGAGTGGCTCAGGGGCAATGAGTGGACAATGTCCAGTAGGCAGTTGCCATCTGATCTGTCAAGTTCTTCTCTTTTTCAAGTGTACAATGGAGGGGGACCTCAGGCTCAGAATCCCTCTTTGATCCGAATACCGGCAGGTACCATTGATGACTCTCCAAGCAGCCAGAAGTTCAATATCACCTACATCTCAGGTTTTGCAGCAAATGGCTTCAGCTACTTCATCGCTCTCCAGCCAAAGGTATACAATAGTCCAAGCAACTACTACACGAAAATATCTCGGGTGTGTCAACAAGATGACCATTTCTACTCCTACATTGAGCTTCCTCTGCGCTGCTATGGCTATGGTCAGGATGAGAGGACCCTGTATAACATTGCGCAGTCAGCATACGTTGGCACCGTTGGGTCGGATTTAGGATCCGATGACTTGCAACCTGGGTCTGAAGTTCTCTACGTGGTGTTTGCCCAGTCGGAATCGATGAGCAAGACTCCTTGGGATAGGTCAGCCGTCTGTATGTATCCTCTTTCTGTGATAGATCTGGCATTCTGGGAGAGGAGGTTGGGATGTGCTCGGAAGGAAACGGACAGAACAGACATTGACTGGTTAGGATCTGTGAGTTGTGGCACATCAGATGGCATGGTAAGTTGATTCTTCTGTCATTGTAAATTAACTCTTTCTTTCAATTCTTAGTGTCATTTAGATAGCAGTGATTACAGATCCAGCTTGGCTAAAGAGGTATATGTGTTTGTGTCATATTTTGTGTAACCTGGCAGTTTGTTCCAGAAATTGAAACAAGAAAGCTGTTAAATAATAATTTAGACATTTGAAAATTTAGTTTCTTGAGTATTTGATAATGTTGGTACTTATTGAGATAAAATTATATCTCTGTCACTTTTTTAACTGCACCTTGGCCCTTCTTTCTTTCAGCTTACGTGCTTTCTTTTACCTTACAAGTATTTGATAATGTTGGTACTTTTTGAGATAATATTATATCTCTGTCACTTTTTTAATTGCACCTTGGCCCTTCTTTCTTTCACCTTACGTGCTATCCTAACTTTTATCTCTAGATCACTGATATCAACTCTACTGGACCCAGCTATTGCCATACAAACAACAACAATGTACCACTCGGTGGGGATTTCCCCATTGATGCAAGGGCTGTATACACCCATCCGTCTGTCCTGACATCCATAGCAGCTACAGTTCATCGTGAGCGGACCGTCATCTTTCTAGGAGACCAAGATGGGCAGTTAAAGAAGGTATATATGTATATATAACTACATAATCAGACATTCACCAATGTGACTGATACTAACGATAGAATGATAATAAATTGTCATCATCCAGATTGGGCAAGAATAGATTTGGTGGCAGTTTGGAGTCATGTTTAGTGATCCCTCCCCCCCCCCTTTAATTGTGCTGAAAAAGGAATTTGTGTAACCTATATCTGCTGAGTTGAGTTTTTTTTTTCTTTGTTGGTGTTTCATACCATTTTGAATCTTCATATCAAACTTTAATGTACATACATGTACTAGATTTTCATATTACCTGATGGAAATAAAATGCCATAGTTTCCCTGATCACAAGTATTTCATGCTTCTTTTTGGTAAACATGTTTGCCTTTTCTGAGCCAAGGGATGTATTTAACATTGTTTCACTTTTGTTTTGGTATAGATACTGCCTTCTTTTTAAAAATTTCTGTACCTATATTTGTGCTTTTATTGATATAGCGAAACACAGATGGTATTGCACCTAAAACTCAAAGGTGAAGGTGGTCAATGATGTGGTTGCCAGGATTCTGTAGTTCATATTTAGGTGGTATGAGACAATTCTAAACCACATTGTGGTTTCTACTTCCTAGTCAAGTGATTGAAAGAGTGAAAAGTTCATCTGTTTATACCATCATGTTTAAATAGCTTAGAAAGTAGAACTGCAACTAATTGGGTGGGATTTTGCTTTTTTTTTTAGGAAAAAAAAAAGGGAGGGAGTGACTTTGAACTTGTGTTTAAAATAACATCAACAAAAAAATACTTTCAGTGGTGGAAGATTTGAATTCCTAGAGACCAGGAGGCTAACAAATATATATAGAATTCTAATGCATTGAGATAAATTTGTAGAACAAGAAAAGAAGAGCAGCGGTGAGAAGAGGAAGAAAATTCATAACAACAAAGTATTTTCCCAGATTGTGACATCACTGTTTTTCCCTGCGATTTGCGAATTTATGATCTAAGCCACTCGGTATTCTGAGAAAAAATTTGCTCTTGGATGAAGTCAGTGTCAAAACAACACTGTGCCAGGACATCCAGATCACTTTCTCTTTGACTTTGGGTTGGTTTGGAAAAAGATCTCTTATTTTTTTACTCCGTTTTCAATAACATCAACAAAGAACAGTTTCAGTGGTGGAGGATCTGAATTCCTTGAGACCAGGCAGGCTGTGATGTTACTGGTAGATGCTCTGTTTTGGCTGTCTCTATTTGTGGTTATGTCCAATTTTGTCCTTTTCTTGTAAAAACAAAACCAACAAATTTATGATGAAATGTCATAAAACTAATTTCCTTTAGCAGTCAGATATGATGACTTACATGTATATTGCCCTGCACTCATAATTCCTACCTTTACAAAATATTATTTTTTTGAACTCTGATATTTACTCTGTTGAAATACTAGAGATACGTTTTATACATATACATGTAGTTAGTCTCCTTATATTAAAAATATTTTTAAAAATCATTAGGCTGTTTATTGTAATTAGTGAGCTTTTTTCATTTAATACCTTTCTTAAGTGTCTAGGTTTGGCATTGTGCAATAATCAATAATGGTGGGAAAATTCATATTTGATACAACCATAACAATGGACACATTCCATAATCTTTATGAATGTCAAATGGAATGATTGTACTATTTATAAACTGAAAATATATTTCACATTCCCATGGTATAGAAGTCAACAAATTTCTCTGGGAGACCAGGTTTTTGAAGTTCCCATGAACATTCCAGGAGTTTTGTTCAGGGTAATTAACTCCTCACTATGAACATGCCGAGTTATATGTTTATTTGTGGAATGAAAATAACTTACCAGATAAAAATTGTTTTTTATATTTAGACCGATTTGTTTAGGGTGAAGATGTAGTATTCCAACCGAGTATAAAATCTGAATCTTGTTGAAGTTTCTACCCTTTGTCCTTGTAAGTCACAAAACATTCTGACACCTACTTGTTGGTTCTCATATGGTCAGTGTACCTAAGCCTCTCGCTACCACGGCAACCACACATGACACCACCTTTGGTCATGCAGGCATTCTTGTGGTCCTGAGAAACACCAACCCCCCAATCTAACATTGCCAATTTGAGATGCCAATCATATTTGAGGATCCCTTTCCCAGCCGGACCATTGTTGATATTGAACTTTGCGTTCCCACCTTTCTCTCTTGTCAGGATAACACATGTTGATCAGGGTTCTTTTACCTTCTTCCTCTGGTCGACACGCCAACCACATCCAGGGATGCAATTCCACTGGGAAGGGAGAGTCGAGGTTTTTTTAGGTGTAGGAAAAGTTGGTAATTTTCTCATAATAGGCATTATGCTAGAGAAGAAGGAAGTTGAATTATTTAGGAAGTGAGGGTGGTGGTTTCAGGTTTCTACTTCTAGGAAAGATGAATATTATCTTGTGTTTGTGGTATTGATAAAAAGGGATGAGGGGAAGTTGAATTATGAAAGAGGATATATTCAGTTTCAGATCATTTATCACTTTATGCTTGTCTGGAATCATTTGAATTTATTCTTTTTTAGTTTTTGTCTAAAATCTTGTTTTGTAGCAAATTGAAATAAGGAAAACAAAATTCATTGTGTAAATAACTGTAAGCTGGATGCAAAGTCACTGGAGCCAAGTTTTTTTAATGTGTGTCTGAAGTCTGAACACCCCACTGTCAATGCAATTCCGCACTAAAAACCATAAATGGATCCTTGTTATTCGGACCTCTAGAGATGACAATCCGTGAATAGCATGTACTCAAAATGCAATTATAAAGGAATGTTTAGGAACATCAAAACATTCAGTTTACCAAATGTTGTTGATAAAATAGATAGTGTTGCCTGGTTCAAGTTCAAATAACATTTTTTTGATAATCCGCGCCTCCAGGCATTTTTATTGTATCTTATTTCTACAGCTTAAATCGCAAATAGTTGAATGAATAGTGAGGAATTTTGTTTTTCTGTCTTGTTTACATGCCACACGTCTCTTACTCTTATCCCATCCCCCCTTTTCCACCTCAGTAGCATACCAAAGAACCTTAGTTAGAAGTGTTTTGCAACATTCATGGGAAACATAAAAAAAGAGATTTGAATTATTCAGGACTGCATTGGAAGGTTCATGCATTATACTAGTAGTACCAACGTGCACAAATTATGAGGCGAGGACTTGGATGAACACGAAGAATAGGAGACATCTTCAACAACAAGACGAGTCAGAATGTAATCCATATTGCTGTAAAAGTTTAGTAAGGAATATTTTGATAGGCATTGCCAATCATGCCCTTACTCAACCAACCCTCCCATGTACTCATAAATATGTGAAAATATTTGAAAATATTTTGGACATCTGTCAATTCAAATATATTTTTTTCCTTATTGTTATTCAACTAGATCCATTGCTTGTCTCTCTCAGGTATTATTTATTACACATTTCATCCTCTCTAAACACAAACATATGTGTGAGTGCCCCCAGTCCGTCCGACCCTCTACCACTACTAGGGGTTAGTCTGAACATGGTCTGAAGATGTCCCCTGCCAACAAACACTGTCTGCATCAATCCTGTCCTCATAGTTAACAGGTTTAGCCTCCCCTGCCTACCATGATCACCATCTTACTTTTAGGCAGGGCTCCACTCCCACCTTTGTCTTGCAGTCAAGAAATATATTTTGGTACTACTTGTGCCATTTCCTGTTGAAATTGCAAAAGTTTGTTACGATTCCAGAGTGAAATTTAGTGGTCCATGTGTATCGGATCCGCATGAGCCTTTCTGTATGTATGTCAGCTCTATGTTCCCCAGTCCCCACTCGATATTATTCTTTTAACACCTAAGTTTACTATCTTGAGATATTTCAGATAAGTATAATAATTAGCAGCATAGTAATAATTTGTTCTTGTCGATATCTGCATATTTGGGATTTTATTTTGAGAGAAATCAATGGAAAAAGGTACCCTGTCTGTTAAAAATATGTTTAATCTCTGAATAAGAATTGAGAATATTTTTAGCGATCTGCAGCATGACATCGTGTTATCAGATTGTTGGTTTTGATAAATAAGTGCAGGAAATGAACCTGTTATAATTTGGGGTAGGTGCGTCGTTGGCTCCATATTTTAATACGANTGTTCCCCAGTCCCCACTCGATATTATTCTTTTAACACCTAAGTTTACTATCTTGAGATATTTCAGATAAGTATAATAATTAGCAGCATAGTAATAATTTGTTCTTGTCGATATCTGCATATTTGGGATTTTATTTTGAGAGAAATCAATGGAAAAAGGTACCCTGTCTGTTAAAAATATGTTTAATCTCTGAATAAGAATTGAGAATATTTTTAGCGATCTGCAGCATGACATCGTGTTATCAGATTGTTGGTTTTGATAAATAAGTGCAGGAAATGAACCTGTTATAATTTGGGGTAGGTGCGTCGTTGGCTCCATATTTTAATACGAAATCATTCACGAATGACTTATGTTGTCTGGACCAGTCACTGATCATTTCAAACCAAACCAAACATAAAAAATGCTGAAGCCATTTAACAAAACCCTCCACCCACTTGTGGATGTTTTTGTTTTTAGAGCCCATGCAAAAATGTGTCTGAAGCCAGCCAGCCAAGTCTTGCTGCTGTACGTATTCCCTTCCCTCCCTTCACTCTCTGTAGGGTTTGTGTCTTGCCCACCATCTGCGCCCCAGCAGGCGACCCCAGACACCCACTCCCAAGTGTTTGTAGGGGCATGACCTCTTCCAAAATAGACAAATCAAAATTCACAAATTTGACAGCCAATGCAATCCTGTCATGTATTTCCTAAAATCTTACCATTAGCAAGAATATTTGAGTACCGGTTCTGTCTTTGAAGGGAACCAGGAATTTCTTCTTCAGAAAATTACCAAATAGAGCTGACTTTCTTCCTCAAACATACACCTTTTCCATTTTGCAAATCACTTTTCTTTGTGTGTGTTAAATGGAGTGTTATCAGATTTTGTACAGAAAGAGTGTGATTTCCGTGTTCACTACCCCTCCCCCCTTTTCCCTCCATTTTTAATAAGCTATTTCAAAAGCTATTTTCAAGATTCCAGGGCCTTTTATGAGCTTTCAATTTACACATACTACATGTGTATACTGCAACTTCAACGCTCAATATTTAATGAGGTTCTTTATATGGTGCTCCAGTGGTAAAGTGGATTGACCTTTGGGCATCTAATTGTCATTTTAGTGGACAAAATTAATATCTCATTTATCTGACTTGAGAAAATTAATTGCATCTTGAAGGGTTGAAGACATCAAGACAATAATGATGGCTTGATTGGAATTTTATTAGTTTCAAATGTTGAAGACCAAGAATCAACTTGCATGGATTTTTCATTAAGAATTTCAGGCACAAGTGAATAGACCAGATCACGGTGAGCCGATGTCCCAAATGACCCTGAATTTCCACAGATCTTCAAAACATGAAGCAGTCCCACTTTGTACATTTTGAAATAATCACTCCTACAGCGATGGAGTTGCTACATAAATAGCCTTTGTTTTCCCTTTTCAAAGAATACCTGTGTTCCATGGAGTGCACTGCTTGTGCATAAATGAATAATGATTACATAACTTTCATGAGCACGTATCCAGTATTTTGTCTCCTTGTATTTCACAATTTGGTCTGCAGTGCCCTTAATCCGCTCATGCTTAGACTGCAACTAGATGTACATGTATGAACTGGCTTATTGATTGAGTATGTCATTATTACTGAGGGGTAGCAATATTGTGGAGCTATTCATCTAAAAAGCAATTATCTTTTAGATATTAAAGTATGACAAAAATGAAAAGTGAATGTTTTGCAGTTTTATCTATGAAATCATTGTTTAATTATTTTTGTCCATTTAAAACCTTTGATCTTCATAGAATCTAAATAAACTTGCTATAACCTGAGAATATGAAAACTTTCAAGTTTGTCTTTAACTTTTGTAGAGTCTTACAATATCTGTAATTTAATCTCAGATCATCTTTAATCTGCAATCAGTGATTAGAAAGTAGAAATATAGCAATCTTTGGATTTGCTTATACCAGAATTCAATCCAATTCTAACTTACATTCTGATGCTGTTCATTTCTTATATCTGAATTTCATTTGGGCCTCTTTTCAAGTTTCATTTTTAAGATCTAGCCGTGGGAAGAGAGGGAGTCCATGAGAAACGTATACATTCAATGTGTGTTTTCTCTGTTTGCACATTATACCATTTTCTGCGGATGTGTACTTTAAATGGTTCTCCAAATATTGAGTTTCTACTTTTACATTCATTATCACTATAATATTGAATGTTCAAAGGTTAAAACAGATTATACTTGTTATCTGTGAAATGCTTTGGGAGATTAGGTGAATAGGTCATGCTGGAAAGGGGGCCTGTATATCATATCAAATTAAATTTATGTTCCATTGCAAAATATTTGATTGACTTTGGAGAACAAGGGTCTGAAAAAGACTGATCAAATTCATGAAACTTATTGTGCTCTAAAAGGCTAAAGAGAGAATTATTGAATGTGACGTATTTTCAATATTTGTTCATTAAACTGTTAGCTAAATGACTTCTAAAAATTGGTTTCAATTTGATGGAGAAAATATCATCACTGTAAATTTGACAACTTTNGGGGGGGGACAATGCATACCTTTTTGGGGCTACCTGACAAAAGTGAAAGAAAGAAGAGACCCATTTAGGATGTTAAGAAATGCAAATATATTTCGCAATTCTAAATTACGAAGTCAAAACTTATGAATGATAATGAGTCATTCTAATCGTGGGAATTGGACTTTGAAAAAACTCACAAAAGCATTTACATTTCAGCTTTTGTTAATACTTAATCTGTAGGAACTTAATGATATTTGCTTAATATCTACCCATTAACATAAGGGTCACTAAAATTTAATTTTCTTTTTACTGCCAGTTTGGTATAAAGTTTGAATATAATGAGGAAGAAGTCAAGAAGGTTGTGTTTAATGTCTGTCTCTTGTTCAAACACCTAACTCCATTTGTGTTTACTGTTTACAGTCTTGCTTATATTTTATTAAATGAAAAGAATATGGGGAAAGAAAAAAAAAGAGGCATGTCTTCTGTTAATTTGCATTTATTAACCTTTCATTTTCCTTTAAATTGAATTGTCATGTATCATCCCTTTATTAATTTGATGATTTGATGATGTAGAATGGATTGGTTTTTTTTCTCGAATGTTTATTAAGTTAAATCAGAAGTTACTAATTCTGACCTGTTCCCCTCAATCAGAATGCTTATGCTTTTTAAAACAGCAACATGTTCTACCCCTTCTTTCGTGTTCTTTTTCTCACCAATATTAATATATAAATTCTTATATTTGTCTTTTATCTCACATAGCTTTGGTTGATGAATGCATCCACTGCCAAGCTGTATGAGGAGATGACGATAGATGCTGATGGTGGCATGGTGCAGAACGGTATGGTCCTAACACCTGATGAAAACCATGTCTACGTCATGACCGAAACAAAGGTAAGAAAATGAGATATGCTATGTTTTATAATCATCTTGACAGCCAGAAAGGCATTACATGATTCCATTCTGCATCGAGTCAACAGCCTTCTGATACTCACTATATTTAGATGGATTTAATGCATTTGTGCTGTGAGTAAGGCAGGAGAGCACTATGTTATGTGTGTGGACTGTGGACAAACTCTCTTTGTAAAGCTTAGAGATGTTTTGGAGCTCAAAAAGATTGGCTTGTTGCTTTTCTTGTACAACTATACTGCATAGATTTCAACATAAACAAAAAAGGTCATTGAAGTTATAGGTTTATTAAAGATAGCTCATTAAGGGAAATGGGATCACCCTTGTTCAATTAAGGTGCTTGAAGATTTGGACGGCTTAATGAAGACTTACGGTAAACCCCTTATATTTTGATCCATCATCAAATCTGTGAAGTTGTCTTTTTATGAATCAGTCAAACTAAGAGCGCTTCAAATAATATGTACCCTTGATCAGACCCCAGCCTAGCTGACTCAACACAGATCGTAGACTCATCCCTTGAATACGATTGAAGAAACACATCCTTCAAGTTGTTAAACGCTGCATTATTCAGAGTGAGGAGACAGAACTATATTAAATGAGAAACCCCATGACAGATCGGTGGCTTTAGGCACTATTTGTAATGACTAATGTATAACAAGGAAGCTACAAATACATCTCTTTATATAAATTATAACCCATTTGTACAAATATCGGAGCGAATCAATGTGCATATTGCTCGTATGTTGGCAGAGCGTGGAAGCTAGTACCACTTGTAGGTTTAGTCACAGACTTTACATAGCACACTTGATGTAAGGTTCTGTAATGAGAATTAAATTCTAATTCTAGGCACGTGGGGGTACTTGAGTAACATTCCATCAATTATGGATGTTACTCACATACTTCTAATGGATTTGAGGGGACCATTGCTATTAATCATCACTCAGATCAATCTCTATCCTTAATTTGTAGCAATGTTAGGATGCTTGTGTTACAAATTGATTCCTATTTACATTAATTGGAAATTAATTCAAGTTAATTTTCATGTTAATGAACCGCACTTGCCATTAATTTGACATTTTAAGTATGAAATAGTAACACAAATTCAGCCAATAAGTTTTTGCAATTGATAGGAATTTATATTTAAAAACATTAGATTGGGCACAACTGTCCCTTAAATGTCACCAAATTGTTTTCAATCTTTAGGCAATCAATTCTTCACCTTTTCATTTTTAATCTTCATCTCCAAAATGGAATTTTGCAAAGATTTTGATGCATCTGGTGGATTGCTCAGGTGTTAATTAAAAGCAATCAAACTGTGGCTTTCGATATATCATGTTATTCCGCATCCAGACAAATAGTAATTTACAGGAGTGCCTGGTAAACAATCCATCTTACAAAGTGCTAAGCTCGGCCTCAACTTTGTGATTCCAATGTGAGATTGATGTTTGTGGAGAATTAGTTTGAGATGTTTTCATATACCCCTGTCGCACCAGAATGACTAGGATTGAACAGAATGGCCGAAATGCAGTATGCTTGGAGTTGTTGTGTAGAGTTAGTTTAGCGGTGCGACTGAGGTATTAATCTCTGTCACTTTCATGTTGAAATTAATCATAGTCGTGGAGTGCTGGTTATCCAAGTAATTTTCAGTTGCATCATTTGCATGTAGGTTCTTTTGTTAAGGTAAGATTTGCCAAATTGCCGCTTGAAGTTGAAATGATTGTGGTGGATGAAACAGTTTAGATAAGGAAGAGAGAGAGAGAGAGAGAGAGAAAGAGAGAGAGAGAGAGAGAGAATATCATGTCCATTTTCATGATAAAAAACATGGCCTGAGATGCATCTATAAATATGACTTCAAAATATGGAAGAGACAAAGTGTTCTTCTCTCAATCCACAAAGTGATCCATCTTTTAAAGCACCTTCTTCTCTTTTAGTCCCTGTAATGCATCTTAGATGAACCACTGTATGAAAATCAATTTATCTGCCTAGAGCTAATGCTTTGAGTACGTGATCCCTCTAAATAGTGCTACTTCTGTCTCGGTTGTGTGTGTGGAAACGTGTTAAACCTCAAACAGGAATATAACCATGGAATTCAAACTCACAGGAGTTAGATGTTTTTCTTTTCTTGTTGGTCCATTTTGCAGGAAGATTTAACAGCTCATCTTCATTGAATTACTGGATGGCACTGCATTTTAAACCCATTATTAGTTGCATTTCTGTTAGCAATTTATTACAGAAATATACTTATTTTTGAAATGTTTATTATATTTCAGGTAATTGTATATCATGGCTTCATTGTACTTGCAGCCTTTTCACACACATCTAAAATTCTATGAACATGACTAGTATAAACGTGTTTCGAACGTGTTTAAACCAATCACGAGCCTTTCACACACAGAAGTTTCGGTGCGATCTTTAATCTTTTCATGATTAACTACTGCTCGTAAAATGCGCAGTAGTGCCATTGCGCATTGAAGGTCATGTCACGTCAATCAAAGCGCATGCTCCATCCAGTTTAATCATGTTTAAACACGAATTTCCTTTCACACACAAAATGTCAAGCTCTCTAGATACGAACTTTGTATCTGTAGCCTGCTTTTAGGGGCGTATAGATCGCGACTTCGTATCTATCCCACCATCGTATAACCGATGTTCACACTGGGAAATTTTGTCTATAATCATGACTAAATTTTTACGATGATTCTAATCATCACTAGATACGATGAATTTTAGCTGTGTGTGAAAAGGCTGTTGGTTGTGTTTCACTGCAAAAAAGAATCTCAAGATTGGCCTAAAGAAATGCCTAGATGGCTGACATATACCTGTCATTGCTCTGTTGCTTTGACGAACGACCTCTGGACATATGAAGCTTTTAAAAAACGGAATAATTTACATTTGAGATGAAAATGGCTTGGCAGAAAGTCCTTTCTCATTCTTGGAGATGTAAAATATTGCCTGGAGCTTGAAAGCAAGAGGTGTCAGTTTGTGATTGCACACTGTCTTTCCTCTAATTCTTAAAAAGGGTGAATAATTATAGTGGAATCTTGAAATGTTTTGTGGAGATTAATAATGACAATGTAAAACTCAATTTTTCTCTTTTAAACTGGCTACTTTGAGGTTTGGAGGAAGAAAAAATTATCTATTAATTTCATGGAATTAGAGGTGATTCTAGCTTGTTACTTTATTTAATACTATTCTCACGCACCCCCCCCCC
>BEXV01000030.1:280947-317049 GCA_003118195.1 Hemicentrotus pulcherrimus | reverse complement strand
AGGGGGGGGGGGGCATTTGGAAAGGGAATCTAATTTTTTTAATTTAAAAAAAACCCCCCCCCCCCCCCCCCCAATACTCCAAATGAACTTGAATGGGTTTAATTTTTTTCACAGGTCCGTTTGGGTGATAGATACCCTATCAGATTTTAGCTAATGAAATTATGCTACCGGCCATTGGAAAGACCAGCCTAGTTAGCACGTGTCCACTTCCTATGATTACCAAACCAGAATTGAAATTGAAACATCTCTCGCACTCAGTGGGGCAATTTCTTTCAGGAGTAATTAAATGATCATGATGACTTTTACATTCCCAAAATGGACCCCAAATATCAAGATTATGCACATACCAGAAGTTGGCACAGTCAAGTTCATTTAAAGGGACAGGGGCAGTGGTAGAAACTGGATCAATACGGAGGTAACCCGGTATTCACATCAGCAAGTGGAGAGGTTTTTATTGAGAAATGTACTTCCAGAGCTGCTATAATCATTGGGTCACTCTATTAAATTTCAACAAATGGCACATCTTATCCATGCTGAGAGGTGAAGATAGTATCTTCCGGGTATTGACCGTTTTTTCCGTCCTGGCATGCTCTATGAATGGCGTGAACTCATTCATCAAAGTCCCTGAATCTTGTCTTGAATCAATAAAAGATGGTAAAAAAAATCTGTTAATGCACTTGGCGTGTGTGCCCTCTACTCTCTCACTTTTGTCAATAATTTCAGTAATTCCCCAATCCTGATGAAATTGTATGCATTATTGGTAGCAAGACCCTGTCTAGGAATTCTGTTTGCCTTCTTATTTTGCTATTGAAAATTTGAAATGCATGTGACATGTATGAAGAAAATGGCATTCCTAGGGAGAATTCTTTTACTTCAGATAACATTTTTGAACCCCTACATTTTTTTTAAAATGAGTGAATTCTCTTCCATGATTAGATTGTTTATTGAGAGCAAGAGGGGCATTAACTGCACTTGAACACCGAGTTATATAACACCCTTCTGGCTCTCAATAATCGACAAGGTACCGTAGATTAAACTTTTTGAGAATAACCCACAATAGTGAATTGAAGTTGCACTTCTTTTACTTTTGAGGCAAGACCCGTCTACATTGACGAAGCCTTTAGGATTATAACTTTATCATTGAATATTTCCATGACAAAACATATCACTGAATCAGAAATTTGTATCATTGATCAAATCTGTGTACCGGTATAGTCTAATAATTTTTGTTCGTACTTCATGTCTACAATATTTTGTTTATTCTAATTTCCTATACCGGTAACTGAATTTCAAAGGATAAAAGCAGTTTATAGTAAAAAGCAGGTTATAGTAATAAAAGCGATAACAGGAGACCAAGTGAGATTACAATAGAAGATATGGAGTGCTGATTATGACGGTTGTGGTATTTGAAAGACCACCCTTGGATTTTGATAAAAATATTCTTTTTTATGTCCGTGCGAAGCGTAATGGACAATCAATGGAATGTGACTAATGTGGAGTGAAACAGTGAAAAAAGCGGAAAAATTTGTTCTCTTAACTGAAAATATGCCTTTTGAATCGCTGCTGCAACTGCCAAGTTCCCAAACGTGCCTAACAATGGTTCCTGCATGAATAAGATTTCTAAAGAATTGCAAACGAGGTCTTTATTCTTTCCTGTCTAGCTGTAAAGTAAATTTTAGGAAGGTTTTTCTTGTTTGATTTAGGAGACATAACTCGATGGCCATGGACCGCTTCACTTGAGGCATTTCAAACTCTGTTTGATCAGTATGATTTTGCCGTGATTGGTTAAGAGCCCACCTCCTGATCTATTCTACTCCTCATCAAAGGGACCTGCTTTCCCATACAATATCAACATAAAGAGTTTATGAGTCATGGGATTTGGACTTATTCAAATAATGAAAATATGGCCATAGTTCTATCTTCTCAGAGGTTTATGATGAATATTAAAGGCGGGAGTATTGTGAGAAAACTAGGATGGGCCCCAATTTTCAGCCTAGTTTTGTCAGTTATGAATTGAGTCTGAGTAATGATGAAGAAAAGGGGAGGTCCTAAATGGAGTTGTGAAAGAGGGACAAAAATATTATGAAGTGAAAATAGATGTGGTTTTGTATTTTTGCGGTTAGTATTTCAGCAAACACAAGCAGGAACTGAAATATTATACCAAGTTGTTTACTGTAGGAGACAGTGATGAGATTCAAGCAAACTTTGTGATTTCTTTACTTTAGGAGAAAGCCATGACATCAGAAGGCCAATGATTTAAATTTCATTTTAGGCGATTGGAAATGTTATTGGATGAAATCTATTCTCATACTTCCTTTAAAACATGGGCATAAACATCTTATCAACAACTCAAGAGAAAGTGTTTACAAGCTACACGTATGAAGCTCTTAAACTGTTATTTCCAGTATCTATTTAAAGTGATCCATGACTATTCCCACCCACGCATGATTTCTTAAAGTTGACTTAAAATGTGGCAGAAACCTTAAAGTACTAGGTACTACTGTTTACAGCACATGAAACCCCTCCCTAAATAAAAGCTGATTTCATTTAGGAATCAGAAGAGCATTCCTCTGTATTCTATGGATGAAGACTATCGCGTTAGTCCCATGGAAACGGCATTGATAGTACTTCAAATCCCTGTGAATTTCCGATGCAGGTGCAATTTAGATAGATCTATTTAGCTGATAAATGCATTTAGTTTTTTTTATGGAATTTGTGTCAACAGAAAAGGGTAATATCTTTTGTTTGTAGAACAATTCTCAGCTCTTTGATGTACCGTGTTTATCAACGAAAGAGAATGCCATCATATTTCCCAAAGAATTTGAATACATTTAAATTGAAGCATGACAAAGTCCTAGTGTGATATTTTTACATTTATAGCTTTTAATTCTTCCATTTCTACTTGTTCTCATCGCATAAAAAAGTAAGAACTTGCAGTAAAATGTTAATTTATTTCACAGATTAAAGAACAAACCTAGACCTCTGGAAAGGTTTTCTGTTGTAGTAAAATATGAAACTTCTTACTTCTTAAACTGATTCTATTTAGCAATATTCCACAGTTGATGATGATTGTTTTTCATGGTGCAAGTGCTGCTTGTTGAAATATGTAATGCTGCACATCGAAACCGTGCTATTTGTGCCTTAGAAAGCATGAGGATTTAACATTTCTTCATAAGGATTGCATAAGAGAAGGTTGATGACAAAAGATACTGGGTTCCAACTTCCAGGCAAAGATTATGTCTCTAAAGCTCTGTCTTGTATTGAATAATCTGAGCAGGTAATAGAAAGAGTCAAAGAAACTTAACAAGTACCGAACATGTATGGTTTCTTTCTTGAATTATGTACTTCATCTGTGAAACCACATTCACTCAAGCCCACCATAAGCTTTATCTTGGACAATTACTCTAGCTATCTTCAAGCTGCCATATAAATCAAATCACTTTTTCTGAAGGATGAGTTCTGAAGATGTCGATTACATCTGACTTCCAAATGCATATTGTCCAAAAAATTAGTTTCCTGATCAAAAGTGCAGTGCGAAAAGTAGACTATGATGATACCTAAGTGGATTACAAACTAATATTCTGTAAGGGGATTACAAACTAATATTCTGTAAGGCATCAGATAATTAGAACAAGCCTCTAGACTGCTTAGATTGCACACATTGCTAAGAAAGGAAGTGATTGATGTATAAAAGTGCAGTTGTAGAGGTAATGATGACAAATCCGCTGGACAAAAGTTTAGCCCCTGGCTTCTTAACTTTAGTGGACTAGTGGGTGCCCAATCAACTTAAAATATTTATTTAATTTTAGTCTTGAGAACAAACTTTTCTCTATTAAAGGTTCCTTATCTCTGCATATTTGTAATGATATCAATTATAGTCTTTTATTTCAAGACTGATGTTTTGTTTTTAGAAGTCAGGTAAAATTCTCATGGACATATCGTCCTTGTTTTCACGAAGTGACGGTAGTGAGGAAAATCGTAATGCAAAGTGAATGCAATTTTTTTTCACTACCGTCACTTCGTGAAAACAGCGACGATATATCTCCTAATTATGGAGACATAATTTTGAAAATTGTTTAGGAAGATTAAGTCTTTGTTTAAGAAATTGCGAATGCAGACTAGGTGAAAGGTTATGTCCTGTCTGTGATCTCTGATGAACCTTGAGATCCTCTTTGACTTCTTCAAAGATGGAGAGGTGGTGTCAGGCTAGTCCTGAGGAAGATTCTCTATCCACAATAAAAAGCTTTCATTTACTAGGCTTCCTGGTTTAGTTGTAGGATTATCACGTTTCTGAAAGGGTTTTCTGGTATTTGGTAATCCATCCTAATCATCTGCACTCAATTACTGTGATGATGTCTTTTGTGTCTTTGGTCAGCCCACTGAAATAAAAAGATTGTAATGATGAACAATTACCGGGAAGAGCCACCTGCAAACCAGGCATTGGGTCATTCTATACTAACTGGGTGGACGAACGGACGGCATGGAAAGTGCAATAATAAGTAATGATTTGTAGAAATGTGTAATCCAAGGCATGCAGTGCTGGATGAATGTAAAAAAATTAGTAAGATGGTGGAAAGAAAAGAATAGAATAGAATAGAATAGCATAGAACAGGGAGAGTTAAATAAGAAGGGCCTAATTGACTGAAGAGTTCATGTGAGAATTAGAGATGTATGAAATTAGAAGATTTGTTCCCTATACATCTGTATTAAGTGTTGGAGGATCTGAATGAGATCACTCAATCTTAAAACTCTTATGGAAACCTTTTTTTCCCCCAAAAAAAACACATTTATTTAAAAAAAACCAGTGGACAAACGAAATGTAAAAGATAATATTCTGTAACAGAGAACATAAGAAAATGAAGATGTAACCTCGGGGGAAGATCAGAGAGTGACTCTGCAAGCAAAGACTTGTCTCACCTGGCAACAAGTGGGATCAAGTGAATTGCTGTGACAGACACACCTGCATGTTTGCCATTGACCTTTGGCCCATGATAAGAGAGGTGTGGTTTGATTTGGGAGCTAGGTTAGCTTTGGGTCCGACCTATGACCTGGTTTCCCTTGACATTGACTGCTGCACGATGTGTGTCTTGTCTACAATGATCAATTGGGTGCAGACAGCAATACAAACTGATTTCTGCCAAAATAAGTATTTCAACATGCGACACACCCATCATTTGAAATGAAGATAAAGGGGGTTTGTAAAGTCAAATATGAACGCACTGATTCATAGATTGTTTATTAGTCTTTTGTTTTGAAGGTAAAAATACATAAATTAATATGTATTTCAGATGATGACACCAAAATGATAATTTTGAGTTTGATCTGATTCCTGTCTGTAGCCAGGCACAGATTGCATTCTGGGAAAAGTTATATTTTTCATGGAATCGAGGATCAAAAACCTACTCCTCTCAGCTGTGAACGGCAAGTACACTGGTCAGAGATGAATCATATTTCACAGAGCTTTCAATTACCGAAAATTAAATTTGGGGAAATTTGACCTGTTACGCTCAGGTAGTCCCACTTGTTGAGTTGGATGTCGTGGGATGATTCTGTGTGAAATTGGGATACTTCCGACCTCTGTCATGGGTACACTTGAACTAATTGAGCAGACAGGGCAGGAAAACCTACTAAACAATTACCAATTTTTGTTGAATAGGTACATCCTGAGGACTTAAACTTTTTTTGGTAAAAGAATTACTATTATGGTTTTTTTTCTCCATGTAGTTTTTAATAGGTTGGGTCTATATTTAGCACATGTAAAGAGATGATGGGATCTATTGTTGTAAACTGAAAAGATTATAAGCCCTAGATCAAAACGTGTTTGAGGCAGGTTAGAAATTATGGAGTAACCATTCTATTCAATAGTGAATATACCGGTAATCATTTCCTGTCATTCACATATAATACAGCAGTGACCGTGATAAAAAATTCATTGAAAACCACATTTACACATTGCATAATTTCCTTGCATCAGGTAGTGAGATATTTTGTTAATGAATATTTTCTGCCAAAGATTAATAGATTTGATGGACTATTATTCAAATTTGCAATTCACCATGATCTTGGGCTTTCAGAAAAGAAGTGAAAAGCCTGAGGCTTTTGGTTGTGGCATTAAATTTCATCCTTTTAGTTCTTATTGACCATTGCTCTGCATGTCGTCTGCATAACCTTATGTTGATTTCAAGGTGTTATTTACATCCTTTCCTCATCTAATGTATGGGCATGGCTCCTTCAAATTCTTGATGGAACAAAGTTTGGTCGCAGAGCGGGAGACAGGACCCTCACCAACAAAGCGGTCTGCAAACACTTTTTCAGATGCAGGTGGGGGAGAAGAAAAAAAAAGTAGGAAACTCTTCAGAAAAATCCCCATTCTCAGCCCACCATTTGGCATTCATGATCACTCCTGTATGCACATTTGCGGCAAAGCATAATTGAATTTGCCCTGGAGACCACACAGACGAAAGAATAGGGAGTAGAAGAGGAGAATGCCAGGCTATGAATGTCCTCCGCTGCTGGCCTGGATGATTCTGAGGTTGTATTGTTAACTTTTCATGACTTCAAACATTTTTTCTGTCTTTCTTTTTATGATTGACAAAAAGAAGCTAGTCTTTGCATTAAGATTATCAAGGCTTGTTGATACAGACGCCTAGAAACTTTATAAGTGCTGGAACTTTTAAAGGATGAAGAAAAAAAAAATTATGTTGCATGAATGTAGCACATGGAGACATTGGGGATGTGCTGGAATGCAGGATATTAAATAAGATTTGTTACTGTATGTAGGACTTGAAGTTGAACTTATGTGATAACTTATATTCTGTGATTTATCACGTACACATACAAAGCCATCATCATCATCATCATGTACAATTATGTGCTCCCATTGGAGTACCAGAATGCAGGGGAATTATAATGGGTCGGGTAGGATGGGGGGGGGGGGCAAGGCACAATATGCTCTACAATATTGCAGTGTATTGTAGGGGAATGTATAGGTCTATTTTAATAGATCTGAAAAACAGCTTTTAATCAAGTAGTCTTGAGAACCGCAGCTTTAATTTCCAATTTTAAATAGTATTCATGTCAGTCTGGATCTATTTCCAGGCGGCAAGCGGGATTAGGCTCAATGGCAAACAGGTGGACGGCGCTCATGTTTTATATTTGGTCCTGGAGCAGCCATCACTGAACATGAAATTGAGACATCAAGATGGCTGCCCATAATGACAGCCTACTTAACGGAACGGCCGTTGATCTGAAGCCTTGTGGTATCCATGATTGAGTGAGAAGGTGAAGGAATCATCTGATGTCTCCAAGTTAGGAAGGGGAGATGCCCTCTGTCAGGTGTGAGAGGTGGGCAAGAATTTTAAGAAGGGCTTTGTGAATATTAATGTGTCTAGAGAGGTTCTTATGGCAGGGTCATTGTTCACTGTAGAGGAACTTTGAGCACTTAAGCAGAAATCAACCAGGTTACTTGCTTCTCATGGGATGGTTGGTCATGTAAATATACAACCACTGTAGCTTTTTAGTTGGATTACATGCAAGAACCCTACATTCATGAATCACTCTAAAGTCTTGCCTTGAAAATGGTCAAAAATGTCAGTACACCCATTTTGTGTGCTCCACCCTGTACCCCCTACCTAAGCTCTGCTCCACCCCTTTGCCCTCAGTTCACCTCTTGCCCTCATTTTATTACCCCTCCATTCTTATACTCTTCCTATTTTATCGCTAAATCTTTCAGTTTTTGAAAACGCCTAACCACAACTGTGGACATTGATGTTGCAATTATCATTGTCAGTCTACCTAATCAGATCATTTTATGTTGCTGGTAGTGTTCTAATGATAGGCTCAATATGTGAAGAAAACATTTATTAAATGTCACAATTTTATTTGTGTTAATTTGGGATACTCAATTCAACTTTACTGAATGTGCTATCAAAACTATCACATGCTCAAATTCTTTTTTCAAACAGCTCTCAATTCAGGATTACTCGCGATTTGTATAAGACCATCTGTGGTGTAAAAAGTGCTGGTAACCTTGGTCAAGATCAAATGATTTTTTTTTTTTAAATGTTACCTTTCCACATCCTCTCTGTTGCGCAGGTCTCTGCCCCCTAACCTAAACTCATTCAGCAGCAATACATGTATGTGAAAAACAGTCGGGGCCTCCTTTGAATAAAAAGTGCTTCCAACTCTTTTCTTGGTGCCTGTCGAACCCTCCTCCCCTATTGCTCCCACGCTCTTATACAGACAGACCCACAAGCAGACTTCTTGTCTCTTCACAGCCTGCCACTCAACCTGTCTGGGTAAGCCTAGGAGCTGGTAATTTGGACGAATGAAAATGTCTGGTTATTCGAAGTAAAAGAAGTAAAAAAATTGAGGCCTTCCCTCAAAAAACGTTCAGCACATTTCGGTTAAAGGCGTCATCTAAAGGCATGACTCATTACTATTCATATGTACAGTCTCATAATTAAATATATGGATGATAGTTCCTTAATTGAAGTTTTTAACCAAATTTCTTTTTCTTGTTTTACATGATGGGAGAATTTGTTCACTTGAAGGAAATAGACCCTAACTCATTTTTTTTTTAACTTTTAAGGTAATAATTTGCCTCTACTTCTGGATACGGTAATTAATTTTGAAAGTGTGAGAATTTTAGATTTGTAATGCTCTGTATATTAAAACTTTGATTTTTTCCTTCACCTTTAAAGAGGGTCATTTTATTTGATACAACTAAAAGTAAGAACGTGTATAGTTCCTTTTGACTGATGTGTTGTCCGGTAAGATGTGAATCATCAGTCAAATGTTGCGTTTCATTACTGGATACTTCTTATACAAAAATGCAGCCAATGAGTCTGTAAAATGTAATAACGGCATGATGGCTCATGGCTTCAGCTAGTCTCTATGGACCATGCCTTTATACTAAAGGAACATGACGGCCTATTTGATCACTAATCCATCATCTTCCATCTACAATTCGGGAACATTCTTTCATTTTCCACAAATGAATTACACAATCGCCTTCTTAATCCAACACCCTGTCTGTTGGTGTGACCCTTTCATCGAGGTTTGTACCCCTTTCAGTATTGGTCGCGCCCCTATTCAGGAGTTTGTGTATCCTCCAACAAGGTATGCACACACTCCACAGACAGTGTCCTTGCATACTTTTCTTTCCAATTGCAAAACAACCTTTTCCCCTCTTCTTTTTTTCTACATATTCCATGTTGACTGCAAGCTTTACATGTCAATTGCCTTTCTCGCCCTCAACACCCTTTCTCGCCCTCAACACCCTATTGCCACCCCTCTCTTCACATTGCCAAAACATTTTACACATTGGAGATAAATATTGACTGCAAGGCTTTCAAAGAGTCTGGAAGCCCCTCAGAGGCAATGGGGCTGTACTCTAAAGCACTCCTTCAAATTCTTCTCGTTTACATGTTGTCCGCCGAACAAATCTTTAATTGAGCTTTTACATCTTTGGGGAAATTGATTTTTTTCCCTTCTCCGGCCGCCGTCAAGGCATTACCGGTTACAGGTCATGTGCTGATGTTTCAATAAGTTATGCATGGCCTCTTAAAGGAATCGCTTGTGCAGTGAATTTATAACTCAATGAATACTCATATGATAACATCAGGGGAGGGTACTATAAAACAAGAAACTGTTTTTTTTGTAATTCATGAATGTTCCTGACAGTGAGAAAGCCTGGCAGTACTGTATTTAGCAATTGCAAAAAAGTTCTAATTTTACAATAATGGTTGTATCTTGATCTATTTGTGTGTTTCTGCAGATGAAAAAAGAACGAACTGATCATTTGTGAGAATCAGTATTCTACTGCGAAATGCTGATTAAATCGGTGGATCTCACTTCCCAAAGCAAGACACTGTACGCATGGGTAGTCTTTTCCGCCCTTTGAGACGTACCCTAAGCAAATCAAACACGTTTCATTCAACAAAAAAAGGGAATAAGCTTATCTATCCATGCGAAGGAAATCCTCACTCTGATTTATTGAAATAAATCACAAGTACTTCCCTAATGACTTGAATCATTGTTGAATCATCGCTCCGACCTCCAAGTGCAGACCAAACTTTAGACCTTGAGTGGAGCCTGTGCATTATTTCATGCGCTGTTAAACATGCATTCAAGGCAGATTATATGATTAATAATCATTCAGATGATAATAGAATAGCAAAAATCACAAAATATGTTGTCTCAAATAGTTCTTGAAATATAATCGGGATGTTATTGGAAGAGACATTGGTTTGTTGGTTTGTTGAAGCAATGGGCTGTGAAATTCATCATTTTGGAATATGGGAAAATTATTTCCTGCGATGGAAATTAAGTCTTGTGAAATTGACCATTTTCCACCAATCCCTTAGGAAATGGCAGGTGAATCTATTGTGGTCTTCTTCCTGGGTCTAAGAGGGGAAAATCAATAGAATTGTCATTTTCTGCTCCTAGTAATTCAATAACAAACCTATCCAATGTTTCCATCATACAGTATTCTTTAAGTATCCGTAACCATATAAGCCTGTTAATTACAAATGTTAGGAAATATATATCTACCGTGCGTTTCTTCAGTTTTACACCACATAGCCTACCTAATCGTTAGAGCTATCATCATAGATCAATTACCCATCGCTCTGATCTTTTAAATTAATATATTTTGGAAGTAAATAGTGAGTGAGACAACGCATACCATTGTGCCCTCAACTTTAACTTTAATAGGGGGATTAAGGATTAAGGATATGATATAGGGGTACATTATAGGGCATGTCTACCCCTCTGGGTGTGAGGTTTGACAGATATGACACATTTGAATAAATGTGAACACATCTTCTAATTCTTAATTGACAATGATGTCCCAAAGTTTAGCAAAGGTGTGTTACAACACCAAGAAATTCAATTCAACCTGCTCCACGATGCACTTACTCATGTTTCGACTGGCAGTTGTAATTGTTTTCATCTGAAAATTGAAGTGTTATAATTCGTCAGACAAGGGGAGATAGAAGTGGTGATAATCGGTTCCTTCGATTCCCTCTGCCGAAAAAAATTGGGGCAGGCTGCAGGCACCAGACATCAGCGTGGGAACCTTAGCCAATGGTTGCCACGGCATCACGTCTCATCAATCAGAGAATGGATAGAGGGAAACAAAAATGCAAAGAAAATAATGCTCATGCTTGGTGAAACGGATGAACTGCAACCAAGGACGCCCATTCATACAATGTTTTAGCAAGAATGTTGTTTTATTCATAGCCCTTTTCCTTTAATATATGATGTGCAGTGGGTCTTTTCTTTTCTCCTGATGACCTGACTGAAATATTCCTGAAAAAACAAGATATGATAAAAATATTTATTATCATCTTCTCTTTGCAATGACATGTCAGGGATGCCAATGAAATTATTGTCTCTTTGGGTTAGTCTGGTTGCAGGGTGTGTTGTGAAATTAAATGTCAAATGGTCTATCATTTTGCCTGCTTTTAGAAGCTCAAATTTGATGAAAGGTGCATTTGTTATTGATTTTTTTTTTCTTTCTTCCATATCTGAAAAAGTAAACTTAAGTCATACTTGTTTGCTTTTTCTTTTTTGTTTAAAAATAGCGACATAAATATTTTTCATTTCATGTTCTTTATTTTCTTAAATTTCTAAAGCACACATAGATTTATGTCATATCCTATATTGATAAGGTGTTCGAGCAGTAGCATTCTGGAATGCAATCCTGAGCTTTTTTTTCCTGACATATTTTGCTGAATATACTCCTGAACTCATGTGACTTTAGGAAAGCTATTTGTATTAGGTTAATCATGTATGTTTTAATGAAAACATAAAACATGATACCTCATCATGAAAAGTTAAGACCTCTTTGGAATGTCGACCGTTTACCAAAGCTTGCTCAGAAAGTAAATTTGGCGCCATGCTCAAGTCTACATCAAATACATAATTAAATGTGTCCTTTTGACATTTTCATCCTACATTCTTTCGACTCTCTTGCAAACTATGGGTTTGGTCCCAAACATTCCTGCACGCAATCCTCACCCAGTCTCAAAAAACTGCTACAAAACAGAAATACTTCTTTACTTTTACTGGTCCAATGACTGAGATTTAACACCCAAACTTGGTAATTCTAAACCCAAATGTGAGGTCTCCTTAGTTACTAAGGTGAGACCTTTGTTTGCTTTTTCATCCCGTTTTGGTTCATCTTGTCGCAGAATGATGATTTATGATTGGTTAAGCGGCATTGCTTAACAGAAATTCTAGATTCAATTTTATGGGGGTAAATATGAGGTTTGCCTCCTGATGGGGTAAAAAAGTAAATGAAAACTTCTGGACAGAAGTCACTCACTATTTGAACAACTTGAACCCATGCCAGAAAATTCAGGTTACACCTTATTTTCCCTCAGATTTCACTGTATTGTGTGAATGACTTCACTCAATCGATTGTTTCTAATTAATCTGTGGTGTGCTAAGCCAATTAGATTGCCAGTTTATACATGTTTTTTCTTCTTCAAATGATAGATAGTTTCATATGGTATATATTTTGGCAGCCTTGCTCTTTCGTTTACCAGTTTAATATTTTCATAATTTCAGGATATTTTTAATGATGTAAATTCAGTTTTGACACTTTTGACACCACTGATTTATTTTTCACTGTAAAACATCAATTTCAAGGCTAAAGCGTTTTTTGACATTTTAATCATCTCCAAAATTGAGGTTATAACCTTGTGAATGATCCTTGTCATTATTGACAGAATGGATCTGCATTATGAATCATCTGCATTTCTAATCTTTACGACTGGATGTAATGATCAAAATCAGATGCGTACTGTGAGAGTCAATGTTAATGTCAGACATTTGATATCAGATACAATTCAGTCAGTTACAAAAATTGTTTTGCACACTTGAAAGGACCATGTCTGTTTTGTTCATTTCTTGAGGATTTATGTTTAGCAGCAAAAGGATGCCTGGGCCAGATCAAGAGGATATAGAGGATTTAGAGTAGTCCTTGGTTTGAAATGAGACTGATAGTAAACAGTGATCTGTCTTGCATTATTAAGCAATCAATCAGGCCCATGATGTACATTTGATCACAGTATAATAACTTGTTCAATCTTGGTAGATCTCCCAGTTTCCCACCCATTCGTCTAGATTAGTTATGGGCTTAATTCTAGATCAAGAACATCGTTCAGCTAGCCATGACATATCCCAGTCATTTATCAAGGCGACGTATGACTAGTCTCGCCTTCCAGTCTCACCGTCTCATTGCCTCTATCCAATTAAACAATCCTTTCTATGTGTATATGTTATATTAGTTTTTGTCAGGAGTGTAGCTATCAGATTAGTAAATTGGATAAAGTATACTTATAGAGTCAATCTTTCAAGCTGTGATTTTATGCATTCAGCTTCCTGATTAGCATTGTTTGTTACTATAAACATTTATTTACAAAACAAAATATATCTTAAGATTTAAGGCTTCAGAACTTTGCTTTGATTTGGAGTATGTTGTTTGGTGTCTTTGCATTTTAACCTCAGGTCCTCAGCATACCTTATATGACATTATGTGGGATTAATGCGAGTCATGATCAAGATGAGTTTGTCAGATTCACATGATCATTCATGCACCTTGACCTCAGCTTTCACCTCAGTCACCTTAACTCACTCTCTCTCTCTCTCTCTCTCTCTCTCTCTACTATAATAAGGGAAGTTTCTATATGTTTTATATTATCAAGATTTTTTTCTTCAAGAATGCGGCTTGAAATTGATTAATAAGCTGAACGCAATGCAGGTTCGCGTTGTTCAATTGGTTTCCCAAAACTATCCAACAGTCAGCACAGCATGGGTGTTATTGATAATTCTGTATGGTTATTTGAATTGAACTAGCTTCTCTGAAATATTTGCAGAATGCAATGGTCAAGGCACAAATGTAATTTATCATAAGAAAGGAATGGTAAAGGAGGTACTTTAAGAAGGGCTATACTTATAAATATCCTCCCACTTATATGTATGTAGCTGAATCGTGATCTAAATTGTTGGATTGTACATCATAAACAATGGCAATGTTAATGAAGCAAGAGTTTTATGAATGCACTTCTAATACCACCCCAATTAAGACCTGATTTTCCCAAGCTTTACTTACTCTGTCAAAAATAAATGATACAGTCATGATTTACTCATGTGCTCATGATGAATTTGTTTAATCTTNTATGTTATATTAGTTTTTGTCAGGAGTGTAGCTATCAGATTAGTAAATTGGATAAAGTATACTTATAGAGTCAATCTTTCAAGCTGTGATTTTATGCATTCAGCTTCCTGATTAGCATTGTTTGTTACTATAAACATTTATTTACAAAACAAAATATATCTTAAGATTTAAGGCTTCAGAACTTTGCTTTGATTTGGAGTATGTTGTTTGGTGTCTTTGCATTTTAACCTCAGGTCCTCAGCATACCTTATATGACATTATGTGGGATTAATGCGAGTCATGATCAAGATGAGTTTGTCAGATTCACATGATCATTCATGCACCTTGACCTCAGCTTTCACCTCAGTCACCTTAACTCACTCTCTCTCTCTCTCTCTCTCTCTCTCTCTACTATAATAAGGGAAGTTTCTATATGTTTTATATTATCAAGATTTTTTTCTTCAAGAATGCGGCTTGAAATTGATTAATAAGCTGAACGCAATGCAGGTTCGCGTTGTTCAATTGGTTTCCCAAAACTATCCAACAGTCAGCACAGCATGGGTGTTATTGATAATTCTGTATGGTTATTTGAATTGAACTAGCTTCTCTGAAATATTTGCAGAATGCAATGGTCAAGGCACAAATGTAATTTATCATAAGAAAGGAATGGTAAAGGAGGTACTTTAAGAAGGGCTATACTTATAAATATCCTCCCACTTATATGTATGTAGCTGAATCGTGATCTAAATTGTTGGATTGTACATCATAAACAATGGCAATGTTAATGAAGCAAGAGTTTTATGAATGCACTTCTAATACCACCCCAATTAAGACCTGATTTTCCCAAGCTTTACTTACTCTGTCAAAAATAAATGATACAGTCATGATTTACTCATGTGCTCATGATGAATTTGTTTAATCTTTTACGAGAGAAAAAAAGAGCAGCAGTTAAAAGAAATAATAAAAATAGGAAGAAAGCAAATAAATTTGTGTAGTCCTATTTTCTAATGATAGAGACAAGTCTTGGTATTTAGGTATGCAATCGGTTACCCTTCTAGTTTACGTACCTATACCAAGTTCCTTTATAATTACGTTACACACTACACAGGAAGCTGATAATCACTACCTCTTCCTTGAGATTAAACGAAGCTCCTTCTGATTGATTAGACCCCATGGTCTACCCCCCATTCTTGAAGACAAAGGATATGAATTAAGGAATGATAAAGAGTCCATGCAGTGTGTATCGTGTCAGATTAAAACCATGGGTTCCCATACATATTACAAGCTCACAGCCACAGCCAATTGATTACTGACAAATAAACAAAAACAACAGAGCCAGACATACAGAGGATCAGATTACAATTTACAAATCAGCAAAGACATATTTGATGTTTTCATTTCATGCTTGGAATATGGATGCACAAGATATTATTTGCATAAATGTTCGGAGTATGTGGTATTTTAACATGGCCACAAAGACTTCCAAGAACTCAACTCGAGTTAAAAGGCAATTTCATTACTCTGTTGTTTTGCCAATAGAAATCATGTCCAGATTATGTAATATGCGGTGAAGTTCACACATTTCGAAAGGTGATGCACACGGCTATTGGTATTGCCGTAAGTCAATTTAATTTTTTTTCTTGTGTTCATTTTTTTCCTACCCGGAATTATATGTTCTGTCTTCAATAGGAACTACTGTCTGATAAAGCTTATGGTCTGGTTGGTTCGTATGCTTAAAGGGAAATGCCATAGCCATCAACAGGTTGTCTCGTTCCAGACCCCCACTAAGTTAGGTTAAAGCATGAATGACATTTTGTAAGATGCCTTGCCTCGCATTGTGAAAACTTGTCATTCTCATGCCATGTAAGGTCCACTGAATAATGGAAGCCAGAATTGTTTCATGCATGAAACTTTCCTTCAATTTAATTTCATGCATGGTCCAGATTCAAGCAATTTCATGCCACAGAATAATTAAATAATAAAACAGCTGTTATTGGCAATTTATGAATGTTATTTCTGAAATATTCTGCTGTGCATAAGCCAATATCATAACAGAAACTTGTAAGGCGAAGGGCATATTTCCTAGAATTTACACTAAAAAGTTGATTCTGTCTCGCAGATGTAGATGGATAACATCTTGTAACATTAGTTGAAGCTGAGTAAGCTATTAGTCTGAATTGAATGATAGTGGAGCAATTTAGATTGCATTCTCGTCAGTGGGAGTACTGTCTGGATCAGGTAGATATGAATTCCTTCTAAAAAGCTTGCATCTCCCTGACTCGATCTAGTGAGGTAGAGGAGGGATGACTGTCTATGATGATGGTGAGGTTGATTGATGTGATCCTTCAAGCTTAGGGTTCACTTGGAGACATTACAGGGATGGCCAGCTACCGATGACACATTTGCATGTCAAGTGAATTTCTACCATGCTCAGGAAACAGGTGGATGCTCTTCTAATAAAATGAGAGAAGGGCTGTATCTTTTAGGTGTATTATAAAAGAAATTATAGATATAATTTTTTTCTAATAATAATGACTAGATCTATGTTTTGGTAAAATTTAGAGATGCAACTAGATGATGAATATAAAAAGATCACCAAGATTTGAAGTGCTTGCAGCTATGTTATTATATGATACAACAACATCTACAGAATGTATTGATGGTTTAATACAAAAGTACATATTAGTAACCTTGCTAGATGTCATAAGAGGATGTTTGATGAAGGAACAAAGCAAACATAAAATTGACAAAGCTTCCTTGTAAGGAAAGGATTTGGTAGACATAACAATCGAGGAGAACTTGTCTTCAACAGACATACATCAATTAAAAGAAGTAATAAAACATGTGTTTCCCTCTGAATAAGATTATCCCGGTACCCTGGAGAAAATGTGCTTGGCAAAAAGAAAAAGAAAAAGTTTTCTCCAGGCAAGTTTGAGACCATGACCTTGATAAGGAAAGGACCAAGGAAAAGAATGTAGGAAGGAAGAGATCAATAAAAGCTCCTTTCCTCCAGACTTCTCTTGGGACTATGGATGTCTTGGATGATGAGTGCGGCTGCTGGTTAGGATGTGAGAGGGAAAAAAGCAAGGATTTTCTTGTCTAAACATACAGATAGTCAAAGAGAGATACATTCTTTTGCTCTCTGCGTCTTCCTTTCAAATTTCTTTAATGTGTTTTTATTAATATGTGCATGCTTTGGAGTCAGACCAAACAATTGAATTGAGTATTATTAAAATAAATAAATATCAATAAGGTTCCTTCAATATTTACAGTGAACCATTTCTATTCCTGCTGTAATATGATCATATTAATTTGTCTTTAGAAACGCAAACTCATCCCTATTTCTCTTGGGTTGTGGATGATTTTATTGAGTGTGAAGGGAGGAAACACAAACATGATAATGTTTATGCTTTTTAAAAATATGTTTATTACTTCAGTTAGACATGCTTCCATCTTTATAATTTCAGCTTATTTTTTTAGAAGATAAAAGTTTAGGTATATGCTATCATTATCCTGCTATTTATAAGCTTGATAATAGCCATAGATTGAATGAGTCATCACTTGGTTTGCTTAACAATGGGATGTAGTGAAACAAAATGATAGTATGTTGTTCTAAGGACCTAATCCATGGTAAACAATTTGGCTGGCAATTAGTTAAAACAAGCCCTCTAATCATTTAAAGGAGATAACTACTGGATATACATTATACACATTGTAATGTGGAAACCCTAGTAACCCCCTGGTTGTAATGTAGTCTGTCTGATGTAGCAATCATTTATGTATAGCTTTTTATGTCGTAAATTTCATTATAAAATCATTTTCACTGTTTTCTGGTAATGTCGATTAGTTGATAACTTGATACTTGAAAACATTACTTTTCTTCTTCAAAAGGTTGAATGTCTTATCTGAGTTCTTGAAAATAAGTAATCTTCATCTGCCCTACTTTATTATGATAAATGTCTTATTCTCGCTATATCTTGTCACTCTTTCCACTTCCTTTTCATCTGATTCTTGTTCATCACCACTCCCCCCCCCCACCATATTTCTCCCTCTCTTACCACTTTCCTCCTTCCTGTATTTTCTCTTTCCCACCTTTTGCCTCTCTGTCACTTGCATCTTGTACACATCCCTCTTCCTGACAACCTACATTCAAACAGGGACTTGCTTTCAAGTCCCTGATTCAAATCTAGGTAGCTCAATAACATGCTCTTACTATATCCACCATTCCTCAACACTCATTGTCAATATTAGCATTAGGCACCACCATTAGGCAATCTAACCATCATTTAAAGAGACCATTTATTGATCAACCTCTCATTCTTTATCAAGTGTAAGCAGAAGGTATAGTTGGTTTTTGATAAAACACTGATTGTAGACAGCAAATAAAGAAAGAGATTTGGGGCAAACTTCATGTCCTTAAAATGGTTGTTCTTTTTCTCAACTTCCGTTATAAGAAGAGATATGCTGATAAAAAGGGTAAATAAAAGTGCTTGTTATATCATTTTTAAAGGGGTCATATTTCGGAAGTTAGGCTTGTTGGTGAGCTCTAAACATTCATTTTATTTTGTTGCCAAAGCAATCATGATAATCTGAGTGAAAATTAAACAATATAACTTTTTGTATTCAAATGTTTAAAGGGTAATCTAACCTTTGTCAAATTGTATGAAAGCAGACAAATAAGTGAACCGGAATAGTGAAAGTTTGAAGTATATCTGACAGGCACTACTCCATATATGCTATGGAAAGCAAAAAGGCACTCCTGAGTTGAGTTATACATTTTTTTAAAGAATTTTTTTTTCTTCATTTGTGTGTATAGTAACAGTGACATTACCAAGTCAGCCAATTTAAGATCCCCATACCTTCAGTGATTACAATTTTCAAACATTCATAACTTTCTTATCTTATGTCCAATTTAGTTCAAACTTCTCTGATTTATCTTCTTTCTATTAGATTAAGTTTGCTATTAAAGGTTGGATTTCCCTTTAATCCTTTCATTGTGGATGCAAATACGCACAAGTACAGTCATTGAATGATTTATTCCTCACATTAAAGAATTCTTTCGATTGCAGGATTAGATCTCAAACCCTTGTAATCTATCATTATCTTTAACCTTGTTTGCTGTCTCTAACCTTCAGTGTAAGGTGCTATAAAGTTTTGTTTGTTTAAGGGGAAGCACCCTTCTGATATAGCTTCTTCACATTCCTAAGATGTTTAATTACCCTACCCATTAAGCAAGATCAAAGTTTGGTTGTGTCTGATCAGATTAGCTGAGTCTGAATTTTTATCATGTAAAGTGTCATATAACCAGAAAGAAATAATCTCACACTTGGTCTATATATTCCACTTTTGGTTTTAAAAGAATAAATAAAATGTAAATCCCAAAGTTCATTTAACCCGTTGACTTCTGATTTATCTTATTCCCATAGGCTTAACACAGGAACCCCCAGGTCCCCGTAAGCAATGGGTTAATAAACTTGTTGAGAAGCAATTTCATATACTGTTAATAATCCCAACCAATCATTCTCATTTTTAGAAAGAACTAATGTAAAAACCAACCTGAGTATATTTTTTCCCTTCAAAATTTGCTTGAACAGATCATAGAATGTCAAGTGAGAAAAATATAGTCTGTTATAGTGCTAAGAACATCTCCAAATATAAGTAAATACCAATATTTTCAAACCAACATGTTTACTCAAAGTCTTAAATAGAATCATCTTCCAATGGTTTAGAAGTTTTCAAAAGCCAGGGGACAAGGGGGTGTGTAAGTGCATGATCCCTGGGAGGCTTCTATTCTGGGAATGTTCTTCTCAAGTTCACAGAGTAAAGCCATTCCCAATACACCTGTTGACATTCTTTATATGTGGAGGGTGGGTGTTGAAAAACCCTCCAGCTATATACAGGTGGGCAAGCATGGTGTTGAAAAAGGTTTGTTGCCATGGCAATGTCACATACATAAAGTATAGGAATGTCAAGTTTTCTTCAGTTTTCTGTGGATGGTGATGATTTATCACTTGTCGTGTCATGCAGAACCCAAGAAGAATTCATGCTTATTGCATTTCCAAAACCCAAGCAACGTGCTGATGGAATATATGTCAACATGTTTCTCACATTTTGTCAGCTAGGCTGTAACTCAACATAGCCAGAAGAATTAGAAATGGAAAAGAAAGACAGACGGACAGAAATTGTGATCTTCTTTTTCTTCTTCTTCTTTTACTAATTGTTGTTCTTCTTCTTATCCTTCTTCTTCCCCTCTTACCCTATCTCACTGTCTTTCTCAAGTTTCTCTGACTGTCTGTCTGTCTCTGTCTGTCTCTCTCTATCTCTCTCTGTGTATATTATATCTCCTTCTCTCTCTCTCTCTCTCTGCTACCCTAGTATTCACTCATCTGAAACCAAGTGTTGGACCAGACAGGACCCAGTAATATTACATCATGTCGTAAACTCATCACTGTTGATATACGAGCTCATCTTCTTGCGACTTTTAATCATTCCCCTCTTTGGAAGAAATTTGGTATAGCTCTAGAGATTGGCGGATATGACAAATTAGTGTGTGAATCTAGTTTCATTAAAATAATCCCTCCTGTTGAAAGTGTTATCCCAATTGAGGCATAAAACTAACTTCCTAAGCTCCAATAAGGAAACAGATGAGAATAATGAGGTTTATTTACAAATATTTTCTCATATAGCTGTTCTTCCAGTAGTCTATTTTCCATTTTCAATTCACTTCAAATGACCAATGATATATTTCAAAAAATATTCTTTTTCTTCTTCTTGACCAACAATCCCAAGTGGAAGACGAAATTACAGAATTAGATTACTAAACCAGGAGATTCGCCTCTAATCTCCTTGACTAAACTGAGAGAAAATGAAATTACATAGTGTAACTGCCAATGTCACTGCACATCAACATGCATACAGGTGTTTTGGTTACTTTGTTCAAGTATATTTTATGATTTGAGAATAGTTTATTTGACATCAAGCATGATGATAAAGCAGAGTTTTACTCTCTTGTTTATGTTACAATAATCAAGTTCAGTTGCTAAAAATTGTTATTAAACTTTACTTAATTTCAAAACTTTTTTTCTACCAGGTGTGCAAGCAACCAAAAGTTGCTCCCCAACAGACTGCATTGTATGTTTTCTAGAAATGTCTGATTGACTCTGCATATGCCATAGCATATAAAGAAAATTGGCATAAAAACATCCAGGCAAAATTGAAATTAGAAATCTATTTATACCATTTCTTGACAGCCAATATTTATCTTGAAGACTCGTGAGAAAATTGGAGTTGTGGATGTAATAACCTATTTTGTCAGTGGTTAAGGCATCATAGTTGTTGTGAAGAAAACAACCTTATGAAAATAGCAGATCCCAGTGGATACTGGTTCCCAGACCCTTCAAGGAAGTCTTATTCAAGTTACTCTCGGTTGGAAATGAAGTTTGGAGTAAATTGATGAATCTCATTAAATCTAGCTTATCAAGTTCATTTGGTTTAGAGGGAAGTAAGATAGATTATCATAAAAGTTTATTCAATTTGTCCTCTTTCCTTCAAAGAAATAAAATGAGAATTTAAAGGGAAGAAGTACATTATAGAGCATCATAAAGATGTTTTTAATTTCTCAATCTGTGATTTTCTTTAAAAAACAAACGAGATGGGAATAAGGTTGTCCATAAAGAATTGTATTAGCTCACTCAGCTTTATTAACATTCAGGGCTACCCTCCCCCCATAGCTTTCAGGCAAATTCTGATATCCATACACACAAAAATGAAATAATTATGCCCTTAATTAATTCTCCATAAATGACTTTTTTTTTCAAAGGAGATCAAAGAATATACAGTATATGAAACAATATAATACTGAAACATCTCTGTTTGCCATATTATACTCAGGATGTTATGACTGAAGTTTTCTTCCTTTGGTGACATCATTGTTAATAAACCGCATTCGTGCGAGACAAAGTGCAAAAATTCCCTTACATTTCCATTTGATGAAACATTGCAATATTTTCTTGGCTAGCTCTTATGATATCCTTTCCTGGTTTGGGCCAATCAATTTTTGTTTCCTCCCATTGTGAATGATTGCAGTGCACGGTAAGAAGCTGATTCATCATTTGATGTTGTTGAAATGAAAATTGTTTTCCTTGTAGAGGATATGACATTACGGTAATTATGCAATAAGCATGAAATGTTTTGCCAAATAGCACCTCTGCTGTCTGGATGAACTGTCTGGGTACCGGCTGTTTGGATGAAAATAGGGAAAGTAGAAAGGAGATTCGGTTGTTGAAATAGCACAAGAATCATGTTTCCATAGATATTCATATGAAATTTCATTCTATTGACTGATTTATATATTTTATTTTAAAAATCTAGATAAGAAAAACAATGACACCTGTTAATTTTTATGTTTATGCAAGAAGTTACCAGCTGGTAACTTCTTGGTTTATGTGAACAAAAAGCATATAACTTTAAAAAGAATATATGGTCAGTTCAGAGCCATAGGGGCATTAACTATGAATAAATGTTTGCCCTTCCGGCTCCAAGCAATGATGAAGTATAGTACACGCTACTGAATGATATAGTTAAGTATCACATTATGCCATCATAATACTCATTATATGATAATAGTGATTATGCAATCAGTTTTTTGTGTCTAGACATACTATATCATACTGTACTAAAATGTAGTAGCCCAGTCAAGTTTTATAGACCGTTGGAGAAGCAGCCACTCTGACCACCATACACTCTGTGAGCATATTAAAGAGCTGTTCTCTGTTTTTTCAAGCTGAGATTTTAATAACCACCTCCTGAAGTTCACCCCATCGTTCGTACCTGTGGTAAAGCAATCATTATTTCCTGACACCACACCATTATTAATTTCCTGATTCACGCCCGCCCTTCATTATGATAATGTGTCTGTCTCCCCATCACCTAGCTCTGGTGGGTGGACAGGGAAAAGTAGCAAGGGTGTTTGCACTAACCAAATCTGTGGACAGTAACAAAGCAAAATTTGTGTACACAAAAGTTACTTGGCAAAAACAGTCCCCATAATCCAATATATTCATAAATGGGATAAGTTTACAACTGTACCCTTTTAATCCTTTGCTTTTGCAAGGCTAAAGAGTTTTGCTTGTGTATTTTTTTAAGATTGCTCCAAATACCAGTATTCTTAGCATTTGCAACAACACAGCTAAAACTTGAAGTAGCCCTTAAACCCATCGGGTATGGGAACCATGAGGTCCCATTTGAAAACCATTAGGAATGAAAGAATTATGTTATGGAGATATATATGTATATTTTCCTTGACACTGCACCATTAAATGTTAACATGACCGGTGGTTAAATCCTGAAGAAATCTCAACAAAACGTCATGGAGAAGAAAACATTCTCCCAGACTCTAACAGATCTGAAAGTGTGAACATGTCTAGTTGTTGAATCTTGTAGGAATCTTCGGAGATTGATTGACGATTGGCGAATCTGATATGGGGGTTGTAGCTCAGCTGTCTTGGAGCAGCTGTACCCTTGTCATTTTCCCATGCGTGTCTTTCACTACCCAGCTTAAGAACTTGTTTTGGTGTTGTCCCTAAACTTGTTTTTGGTCACTGACCAGGTTGCGATAAAAAGGCAAGGTTTATCATTCCAAGAGTGTTGGATGAGGATCCCACAGTTACAGAATAAGTAAAAAAAAGTTTGTTGTTGATTTTGATTTGATTTGATTTGATTTTCTTCTGCATTCATATTTTTTACAGTTTTTCAATAACTATAGTGATGTAAAATACAATAAGCATTTTTCTGACAGTGAATCATAAATAAGCAAATAAATATAACAAAAGTTATTTCCAAAAAATGAAATGATAAACTGTCATAAATACACAATTTCTTCAAACATTATAACATTATTTGCTGAAGAAGGACTGGCTTTGTAAACAGATTGCTTGAAAATATGACAGCCCCAGACAAAAACTCAGGAAATAGATTAGATGGTATAATCAATGAGGGGTTGAGGGTCAGTCAGAGACCAGAAATAGTGCATTTATGGAATGTCACCTTAATATGTTCATACTTGTTGATTACATTATTAGTTGTTAATTGGATTTTTTTTTCTAGTAAGTGGGTAGATCTAGAATTTACATTTCATATGTTTCTGAAGTCTGGTTGTATCAAGTAAGTGTGCATTTCTTTTATATATTGCTTGAAATTGAAACTGGATTAATTATACACACATCTATTAAAACAAATCTTTGTTTAATTGCCAATGTTTTGATAAGCAGATTGAATGAGATCTTATTCTTTCCTCAGTCTCTACAATTTCTGTTTATATCCCCAATAGTTTTATTTATTTTTCGCTTCTGGCCGTCTTAGAATTGTTGGTATCATATCAGTTTTGCACATTGTAGTGGTTTGTTTCTGTATGGCTGGGATCGCTTTGTAACACACCCTGTCAAAAGAAACGGATTAAAATAGGGAGTCAACTCTATGGTATCCTACTGTGAAGTAGCGAGAGCGAAAACCCCCTGGCTCTGACAACCTTACAAATTCTAACGAAAGTATTCTCTTTCCTGCATTATTCTTGATACAATTATATAACAAGAATAGTCGTGTGACCGTGAATTAAACAGAATATAACACTGCATTTATTTGTATGTTTGTGTAGATACCTCGGCACTTATCTTTAGCCTTTCCAATTTAATTCAAGAGAACACCCCAGGTATGTGCTTATAAATGTGAGGGCTTATAAATCTATCAAAAAGCTACGTCTCTATGCAGTCCTAAGTGGTGATGTGTCCTTGCTGGCTGATAGAGAAGCTTTAGGTGTGTCTGCACTATCTCGAGATTGCCAAATATCCAGCTATTTTGAACTATCCCGATCGAAAGCTATCCAGCTATTTGCGTCTTCACTAGACCGAAGTAGCAAATTTGCTGGATAGTTGGTCGGGATAATATCCCAAGATATCTCGGTCTAGTTTGCGGTTTTCCGTGTTTACTCGAGGCAGGCTCGAGGTCAGTGGTTGTACTAGCACGCTGAGCGGTATAGCTCGTATGTGCGAACCGGAAACCGTTGTGCATGATGGGATCGGGATAATTCACTCTGTACTTCGGTCTAATGAAGACGGTCGCGAACTATCCCGCTAGTTGGGAAATAGAAGGATATTTTGCAAACTAGACCGAGATATCTTGGGATATTATCCCGACCAACTATCCAGCTAATTTGCCACTTCGGTCTAATGAAGACGCAAATAGCTGGATAGTTTGCGATCGGGATAGTTCAAAATAGCTGGATAGTTGGCAATCTCGAGATAGTGAAGACGGGCCTTTTGTCTACTTTCTTACCAGATGATATTTGCACAAATATTTAGGAATCATGTATCATTGCAGAACCGCCCAATTTCTTCAACTCCACTTGTTTCATTTCCCCCAAGCACTATAGTGGAACATTTGTACAATAACAGGGACTATGGAACATATAAACTGATGAATGAATATTTTCCTTTTAATACAGTACCGGTAGACGTTTTTATCCTGAGCACAGTTCTAAGGGAAATATTCAAAGGCTTCTCACAGAAAATCTGTTTGTTGAAAGGAATGTTGTGTATAATGTTGTAAGCCAAGTTTGTTAGTTATCGACAGGGATAAAATCCCCTCAAGGATGAGCTGTGTACTCTGGCAAGAAATTGAACATCGAATATCTGTCAGTAGCATGACAGATATCCAGACTAGGAATTGTTTTTAGGGTAATACCTCGGAAAGCTTGGCGTGACATCCTGATTAGGATGCTCAATTGTTTCATCTTTCTTAAAGGAAGAGGAATAGGATGTGAAAGTATTATTAATATCACCAGGAAGTAGAAACTCATTGTTGAAAGATAAGAGCTTTATTGATGGAATGTGGATAAGTTCTAGCCTACTTCTCTCACATCAAAAATTTCCTCTTATTTTTTGATTGGTTGTTTATGGTGATTTTCGTTTCTTTGTGAAAGGTATTAAAGCATTACCTGACACCTGCCCCATGAATATTGACATCTATATGCCACTTGTGACCAAGTGTTTATCTTTCGACACCTCTCTCCCCCCCCCCCCCTCCACTCTCCTCCAAAAAAGACATTGACTTGAACATATCATTTAAATAAACAACAATCAGGTTATTACAAATTTCCAGGAAAAATGACCAGTTGCTATAATATACATGGCATGTTCCGACTCCCAAAAGAAACCTCAACCTTTCAAGATGTTGTATGCTTGATTGATTTGATTGTGAAGAGCTGTCAAGGGGTTTCCTTTGGAAATAGCAATCACATCCACTGGGAAATATCTAGTAAGAAACCTTATTCCTAAGATCAACCAATGATACCTTACTTAGCTAGACACATCCATCCACAACTGTTAAGTCAAGCATCATTTATGTGAAAAAACAAGATTGATTTTTTCCTCTTTATTTCAGCAAGAATAGATCGCAATCTGGTTGCAGTCTGCAGAATACATTTTTCCATCTTTCCGATTCCCAGCATCTTAATTCTCATCTCCCCCATGCTGTTCCCCAGACACCCCTCAAACATGTTAACACCAAGAACCTAAATCTTAATTGGCATCTTCGTCCGCACTAAACGGAGCACATTACTCCCAAATGAAGTGTCCAATGTCTCCTTAGAATGTCTCAATTTTCTCACTACACACATGAAAGATATTCTCTTCTCATTTTTCATGTTTTGTTTTGTTTTGTTTCTTTCTCGGTTGCAGATTACCAAGGTCCCGGTGGAGGAGTGTGAATTGTACACCACTTTCTCAGAGTGCGTAGGAGGAGCAGGAGGGCAGGATGACGTCGTCGTCGGAGATCCCTACTGTGGATGGTGCTCTCTCTATCAAAGGTGAGGCCATGTCGGGGGTGCAACGTAGGAGGGCAAAGATGTAACATGAACCCTATTTGCGTTACGCATTCTGTATCTCCTAGAATTTAGTGTTCCGAGACTTGGAAAACAGACCACAAATAAAGCCCTGCTGGTGCTTTTTTTAACTGGGGGACATTCAGAGCAGTGGCATATTCCCTCAGTAAACGCAGCTATGGATTACTGGTATTAAAAGCTTAGGTCCAATTCTAATCCTGCGATGCATCCTAATCTCTGATAGTGGATTAATTATGGAATAAAATGTTAATGTGAACCCTCCTCATGAATTGCTCTAAATAACTTTCACTTTCTTCCAGGTTATTGACCTACTAATGTTAGACTTGGCATTGGATTGAATTTCATAGCAAAGATTTTTATTTTTAATATGGGGAATTTTATTGGACTCCTATTATCATGAGGTGTTTGTTTAAGCTCTGTCTCCTCTTTGTTTGAATCGGCTGTGTTCTGAACAAATCATGCTCATCTATTCATTGGGATCACAATATAATAAATCAGCATTTCACAGAAAAGCATGAAATGAATCACTTTATTCGTGCTAGTTACTGTGTATAGGGGGTTGAATTAATCTCATTGTGGGCATTTTTATTTTGAATGGTGCGACTATACCCAGACTACTAGACATGAAGTTCACTTATCACTGATATCACTGATTCTGAACAAATCATGCTTGAGGTCCCATTCTGATCACAATATAATAAACCAACACCTCACAGAGTATCATGAAATAAATCATTCACGTTAGATTTTATTCATGCTAGTTAGAATTTAGGGGGTTGAATTCATCTCATTGTGGTCATAGTCTTTTTATTTTGAATGGTGCAATTACACCAAGACTACTAGGCATGAAGTTCACTTATCACTGAACCATAAAATGATAAATCGATGTCTCTCGACAAACAGTGGATCTTTTGGATGTGCATGAATCCATTGTTATTCATCAAATATTGATTTACTTGCCACTGAAAGAAAATCTCATTTGTTAGCCTTGAAGAAAATGGGACAAATCTGCAATGAACTTGATGTAAATTGGCAATATGAGGTGATAAACAGATAGATAAGCCTTTGAAAGAGTTTCATGATTTTCAATTTTGTTTGTAACAATCGGGAGGATTTATGTCTCCAGAAAGGGGTATAGTTTCTAAAAATATTGGTTTATAGAAATTCTAAAAGATTTGAAACAATATATACATCCTTTTTGGTAAAAACACTTTTGTCTATCAAGATTTACATGATTTGTATCGACAAGGAGTATTTTTCCGTTTTTTTACAAAGATATCAAGCATTGACTCTAATGTGCTTAAATATAAGAGTTCAGCCTTCAGGCGATAGAAACTGGGGAAGAGAAGTGTAAAATCTATGCTTAAAAAGGTATAACTTAAATGAAGAAAACGGGGAAATGAAAAAATAAAGGAGAAAATTGCTGTTTGCTCAGCTTGTACTTGGTGCAAGTGGATTTAGAAGTGCAGTCCATATTTATCATTAGAATCAGGATATCCTAATGTATGTAATGTGGTGTTGGTTTCGTTAAACCCCCACAGGGCACTGCACAAGTTGATTCAATTTAGCCTGCTGGTGTGGAGAGCACTCCCGTTAAAGGCAGTGGCTGTTCAGTGCCACATTGTATTTAAAAAAAATAAAATTATGAATTTTCATATTACATAATGAAAGTATTGAAGCAGGTCGTCTGGTAACAAAACCTACAAACGCTTACTATTTTGATAAGTAATTGCACATTTGAATATAGAAATATTTATGGAAGGTTATTTGTCTGCTTTAATGCTAGTGGGAGGAATGGGTATGAACTTTTACACTGAGCGCCAGGTGATTGAATTTGTGTGGCGATCATCTGATAAAGCTTGCCAAGCTTTGCATGTCTTTATGATCACAATGGAATGAAGAGGTATGTAGGGAAAGACTTGATACATCCTAAAAGTAAACATGCATAGAGAGAATAAGAAAGGGTAATGGAGATAATGGAGGGAGAGAGAGAGGGAGAGAGAGAGAGAGAGAGAGAAAGAAAGAGAGAGAGAGAGAGAGAGAGAGAGAGAGAGAGAGAGAGAGAGAGATGTGGTACATTGTATTCAGACAGGTTGGAGCAAAAGTGAGAAAGCTAGAGAGATAGAGAAAGAAAATGTATTACAGAGATGAAAGAAGCAAGAGTGAGTGAGAGAGAGAGAGAGAGAGAAAGGGAAAAAAGGGGGGGGGATGCGAAGTATGCAAGATAGAAGAGCACACTGTAAAGTTGTAAAGTGGTTGACAAGAGCATGTCCAAGTTTAGGGAATGTTTTGTCTGAAATGTGATATAGAAGTGGAGGGTGTTTAGATAGCTACAGGTGTTGTTATGACTAGAAAACCAAGGACAGTGACTCAAAGGCAGTGCAGTTTGACATATATGTATGCTTTGCTTCTGAGTTGAAAACATAATATGCATGTAATAGATACTTCATGAGCATGAGGGATAATATGAAGCAAAGTTAGTTTCCAGTTGGGTATACTTCATACCATCTTACATCCAATGGCTCCTAAAATACAAAAAAAAAATCATAATTGTTTGTGCAACCATCATGTACATTTATGCAGTTTTCCAACTCCTTTCTTGAAGTGTTTTGATTTCAAAATTGTATTTCTTGATTCATTAGGCACCCATTTTCTAGTCACTTAATCACAAGATATTGACTTCCTTTTTAAAAAGTAGTTTTATTCCATGTTATTAAAACTTTCTATCTTTAAAAAGTAAAGCGATTTTTCAAAATGATATACATTTAATAAATGAATTATTGAACATGATTATATATTTTCTATCTTTAATATTCCTTTACCTTACAGATGCACAAGAGGGGTTGAATTTGAATGCCCAGGTGTGGAGAACCCTAGCCTTCCTCATCGTTGGTTGACAAGGGATGATGAAAATACAAGAATTGAGAAAATAACACCTCCAAACACTGACAGCGGAACAACCATTATGGTAAGTGGTCCTTCAAATCTTCTCTCAAGTGGTGGTTCTAGTGTTAATAGTACAAATGTTTTAATTGTACTAATTAATTGTCTTCCTTCCTTTCGATGCTTCTTCTGGCGATTAACTACTATAATTTCCTTAAATCACTCTATTCCTCATACAAGTACTATGCTTAATCAATATTTTCTGTCCTTGAATATTTACTTTTTGTTTAGTTTCTGGTCATATTTTATTTGTATAGATAGTACTCTGAACTTGAGAGATCTCTAGATAAGGGTAATTTAAATGGAGGTATGGAAATTGGTGACTCTATTCTCTTCCTGTATTGTCTGCTGAAAGCTAGATGAGTGTTGACTCCTCTCATTTAACATACAGTTAACCCTCCTTCAGTTTTTAGGGGACAGTATCCTTGTTTGGAGCCAGAAAGTCTTTAACTTATATGAATTAATGCTCTTCTTGTTACAAGCAGATGATGTCATCAGATGATGCATAATAAATGTATCTCAGATGTTTTGTTTTTTTTTTGTTTTTTTATCCTCATATGATAAATGAATCTCTTGCAAGGTATATTAAGCGCTATATGTTCCTTGTGTTCTTTAATACAGCTTCACATCACAGTACTGAATCTGCCTGCTCTGGATGTTTCGGAGGCATACCAATGCATCTTTGGTGACCTAGGAGACAAACCTGCAGCAGTCAACACCACCATCCCCAGTCGGACGGTGGTCACATGTTACACCCCTCCTGACATTCTGGAACCGGTTGATGGTGAGTCAAACAAGGATCAGATTTAATCGGGATTAAAATTTGAAGAATGAAATATTTGAAAATTCTCAGCCCTTTAGAGCCACTTTACTATCGCTTGAGCGTTTTACAGTTACAGTTCGGTTTCTTTGAATTATATCGTCCACATATTTTTTTTTAGAATGATATTTTCCTTAAAAGAAGATTTTAACAATTTAATTGACTAAGTGGGACTCCAGTCACTTCTTCACACAGTAGTTTTTAGAAGAAAACAAATTATGATCAACACTCATGCTCACTGCTGCTAGCATTCAGCAGATTTCTCCTCACCCTAAAGAAGTTTACATTATTGTCTTCTTTTTAGAGACAGAAGGGCAGTAACCCTGCATTGAATTATATGATCAAACATCATCCAGGTTCTCGGCACACTAAATGTCTATTTGATATTGATAGGTTTAAACATTGACATATTCTTGAGCTGAGATCGCGCTGTGATCCAAGCAGCCACTTATTCTTGTCTTTGACACCACTATGGCAGGGAGAAGTATCCCCCGTCCATTAGCTTGGTCCCGCTGAAGATGAAATTAGCATGAATGCTAGTCCAGCGGATCTCCATCTCCATGGGGACAGTCAATGCATTAATCCATTTAACACCACTCTGTATTACCGCAGCCACTTTGATGCTGAGCTGTAGATTTGGGGTATTAACACAGAGAGAATTTAGTGAACAAAAAAAAACCTTATTTTGAGAGACACTGCGGATTTTTGCATGGTTATTTGAAGAAATAGATTAAGAAATTTTAAATCTTTAAATGCTGTATAATACCTTGATTTTATACCATTCGAAAACAAGCTCCCATTACACTTCTTAAAAGTAACTTGAGAAGCAACTCAAGTGTCTACGGAGTCGCATCTACAATGTTGATTGTTTCCCTATGGTATCAAATAACAAACAGTTTCTTATGACAGAATTTCTTGAAACGCTCACGAGATTCTTTAAAGAGGTACCCAGAAATACAATAATCCATTTACCAGTCTAATTCATGCTCAATTTCAAATGATCTCATTTATTTCTCTAAAAGGTTTTACGCAAGTAGAGCTCACCTTAAGGCACACCAAGACGAACGTAGATGTCGTTTCCACGGACTTCTATTTCTACCAGTGCAGTACTTTCTCCACATGTTCTGAGTGTGTTGCGCAGCCGTTCGGTTGTAACTGGTGTGGCTATGAGACCATGTGCACAGTCAATCTAGGCCAGTGCCAACCGGAGGGAATCATATTGGGTGCAGGGGTAAGTCTTACCTGCTGGTTAGAAACAATTTTTTTTAATAGGAGTGTCTTTCTAATGTAATACATGTGTACTGAAAATGTGAGTCTTAAACTCTTGTAGCTTCTCAGGACTTTTAAATGTCCTTTATGATGAAAACTAAGCCCTACCAATTACAGTACTTCTTTCAAATCAAATTTTGTTTAGATGATTGATAAGTATGATTAAAATGGAAAATGAATCATGTTCATGTTCATTGTGCATGATTATCATTGATAATATTTTTGGTTTTCAGACGACCACTCCATCGGCTACTGACTTGGTTGGTCAAGAATACTGCCCTCGTGTGGGCCTTGGCAACGATACAGAGATCTTGATACCAGCTGGAATTCAGCAGGACGTCCAGCTCAGTGTTGCCAATTTGCTGGCTCCCCTGGTGAGAATCTGTAGGGATCACAGCACTCTTGGCTCTAAAAACTGAATTATACAGATATCAAAAATATTGACCTCTTCCCTGTGGTTGAAAGTCACATATGAATATTTGTTTTTCTTTAAAAGGAAAAAAACCCACCCCTGATCACAATTCATGTTATGTTGAGAAGCAGTCATTTTTCATTGCACCTAATGATGAATTGATCTGTTTTAGCAGAATCAATGAGGTTGAAAATGAGAGATTTGTCTTCAAGATTAAATTCACGGATCATTTAGAATGAGGAATTCAATGGGGGATATTAGAGTTATGACAACCCATCATAGTTTGAAATATGTGAAATTTCTAGAGATAATTCATCGGAAGAGCAAAGTTATTGTTCTATTGAAAGCCCCGGGTTTACAGCAAGTGTATTTTCAAGCAGTAGCTAAATGTAGGCTTTATACCATATTAAGGATGATAATCTTAGCCATTTATTTAAGAATATGTGACACGGTCATCAGTGTCATCTTACTCATCCGTCATGTGAAATTGCTTTTTGCAAAGCTCTATCCAGTAGCCCATTTTTCACTGTGACTTTAAAAATGTTCATATGACTCTCCTGAAAATTTACTCAACCTTGTGTGTACCTTATGTTCAGGCTATCCTCAGTAAATTTTTTAATGAATATTTCTGTATGTTTGTTTAGTCATATTTGTCCTCCATATTTCTTTATTGATCATTTGTAGAAATATTTCCTGATACATTGTAGTTTAGATATCTTTAAGTAGTCATCTCATATGTAATAAATCATACTAATGACAAGTTGATTATTATTTATTTTGTTATTGATTCTTATATCAGTCACATTTCTTTGTGCATTACCTTCAACTACTTGACCTTGTCTACTCTATTCTCACCATTATACTTTCATACTTTGTTGTGAAAGACCAAGGTTAAGCTGTATGAATCAAGATTTAAAGTGACTCGGTAACATTGCCTCAGATTCTGAAACAAAATCCTTGATTTAGCTCATGCTGCAATCATAATTATAAATCTTTAAGTCAGTCAGGAATCCCATGACTTTTACAAGCCGATCGCCTGTCTGATTATCAAGATATTTATGATTGGAAATCGAAATTAAATTTTGCGCTTTCCTAACGGTTTTTATAACACTACAGTCTATTGGGGAAAACAAGTATGGTAGAACCGGTCACTCAAAGATTTTTACTTTTTTGCGGAGCTTCATGATCATTTTGAAACACAATTTTTTTTTAGGGCTTCAATATTATACCAAATCACAGACACTAATAACATGTAGAGTCATGCATCTCAGATATAACATTGTTAAATGAACAAAATATCAAAATACATGTAATCTAGATTCATATTATATTTGTGTGTGTATGTCTGTCTCTATAGGGTGCCCAGACCGGTGTCGGTTACATGTGTGTCTTCCAGTATGAGAGCAAGGAGGTAACCGTCCAAGCTAACTTACATGGGGAAGATCTTCTCGTCTGTGAAAAACAAGTGGTAAGTTTGATGACATTGTATGTAGCTATTGCAACTCCTAAAATGATCTTCATCTTGTTCTTGTTGGGTATCCAAACTTCAAGAATATATTATCCTTTGAGAGCAGAAGAGCATTATTAAATCTNGTAACATTGCCTCAGATTCTGAAACAAAATCCTTGATTTAGCTCATGCTGCAATCATAATTATAAATCTTTAAGTCAGTCAGGAATCCCATGACTTTTACAAGCCGATCGCCTGTCTGATTATCAAGATATTTATGATTGGAAATCGAAATCAAATTTTGCGCTTTCCGAACGGTTTTTATAACACTGCAGTCTATTGGGGAAAACAAGTATGGTCAAACCGGTCACTCAAAGATTTTTACTTTTTTGAGGAGCTTCATGATCATTTTGAAACACAATTTTTTTTTAGGGCTTCAATATTTTACCAAATCACAGACACTAATAACATGTAGGGTCATGCATCTCAGATATAACATTGTTAAACGATGCCTTTAAGGGACAAAATATTAAAATACATGTAATCTAAATTCATATTCTATTTGTATGTGTGTGTGTCTGTCTCTTTAGGGTGCTCAGACCGGTGTCGGTTACACATGTGTCTTCCAGTTTGAGAGCAAGGAGGTAACCGTCCAAGCTAACTTACATGGGGAAGATCTTCTCGTCTGTGAACAACAAGTGGTAAGTTTGATGACATCGTACGCAGCTATTGTAACTCCTAAAATGATCTTCATCTTGTTCTTGTTGGGTATCCAAACTTCAAGAATATATTATCCTTTGAGAGCAGAAGAGCATTATTAAATCTGTTTAAAATGCTAAGAGTTAATGCCCTTCTAACTCCAAATATACAATAATATTATGTTATGTGTGATATATTTATATCATGGATAAAAGAGGATTGTTGTTTAAAAGGATGCACATACTGTTCTCTGGGATATTTTGCATCCTGTTTTGATATTTGATAACAGCTGTCTTATGCAACATACTTGTGACATGGTTCGGGGAAAGGAAGTAGTTAGATTGTCAACAATTTCTCTTGAGATCATATTGGATTAAAGGGTAGTTTCAGTGACAATTAATCCCCCCCCCCTCCCCCACTCTTACTTCTCAGGGAATTCTGCCGTTAAAACTGGAATTATGGGAGAGCATATGCTATTGAACAATATGGCTTTTCATGTTCCATTGTGAATGAACGTTACATTTTTTTCTTCTTCAAAATGTTTGTTTATATATCTTTATTTCCTCCAAAACTGAAATAACATCTTTTGCTGCATCAATTCCCACACTAAAGGCAATTATATTTACTATCACAATGATGAGATCCTCAATTTCAGTTAAGATCTTAACAGATTATTTTGACGTCTTCTAGATTTACAATGTTTGATTGTTATTGAAATTATCAAAAAAAAACATGGTCTGTAGGTAAAAAAAATAAAACACCCACATCTCATTACATAATAAGTATGTTCCTTAAATATTTAGCCTTGAATTGATGTTATTTCTTCTCTTTATATACATGTCTATTTGGTCTGTAAATAAATTTGACATTATTTTGAAGTGCATTACTTTATTTCCCTTCCTGTTTCCTTCTCCCCTGACCACAATCACACTTTGCCATCCGATGTACAAAGCAAAAAGGATATCTGTGGGTGTTTTTCATAACATGGTTCTGAAAAAGTAGAAAATAATAACTTCAGCAGCGTTTGTGAGCCAGAAAAAATAATATTATGATGCAGGTCTTCTTCTACCAAATAAATAATATGCCTTGGCAATGAATCCTTTATCAAGTGGGTGAACTTCCCAGGTTTTTTTTTAAGTATGTGTATGAATATGTACCCTCATAGTATTTGTATGTTAGACCCATACTGAGTTATTCATGAAGATATGAATGTGATTAGATCGTTGGTGGGTGAGGAACAGTGATATATTATTCAACAATATTAATTGATGTATGTTTTTGTTTAAATTTGCAGTTTGATTATGAGGCAGAGGACAACAGTGTCACAGGATCGATGATCGTTACATGGAATGATGTTTATGTCATCACAGATAGAGAGATACCAGGTAAAAGAAATTGTCTATCTTATATGAATAAGTAAGATACTATTCATGGTCTTTATTATTATT
>BEXV01000030.1:258075-280731 GCA_003118195.1 Hemicentrotus pulcherrimus | reverse complement strand
CCCCCCCCCCCCCCCCACGTGTCGTCAATGAAATTACCTTCAGAGAAAGCAAATCACTAAAATACTTCAAGAAAAGGAACAAAAACCCTGGATGTGTATCTCTGACCCCGCCCACAATCCATTGCATTCATCATGGAGATACATCAAACAATTCAACAAATCAAACACTACAGAACTACCAGCTAGTATTTCCCAACCCATTCCAAAAACCCAAAACAACAGATTTGTTTCTCTGAACCTATTGTTAAGTCTATTGCTCTGGATTCCTGAGTGCCATAGTGATTCAAAGAAGGCCAGCCGGCACTGAACATTGATAAATCATCTGTTTGTGTAGCCAGAAGGGTTCTAATAACAAAGAGTTAGTGCTCTTTTGGCTCCAAGCAGACAACATTTTTATACTTATTCCTCTGAAAGTTTCATCTGTGTTGATATTAATTTGATGGCTATAATTCATTATGATTCATAGCTTCTTATTGTCAGGAAAAATAAAATGAATACTGCTGTAGGATTCATCACTGCTTAAAGAGTAAGAAAAATGTAAAAGATTTATTATGATGCCACTGTTTGATGTAACCAAGGTTACATGTACTGCAGCTGAGAGGCTCTTGATGATGAAGATATAATTTTGATTTAACTCATCTAACACATGTGTATTTACATGTATATATATATTTTGTTCATTTACCTTTCAGTTATCTTGTACAAGTGTACCATTGACCGATCAAACTGTGGACTCTGCTTGAGTGCGGATCCTAAGTTCCAGTGCGGCTGGTGCAGTAGTCAGTTTGAATGTGGGATTGAATCCCAGTGCCGGGATAATGATTGGTTGATTGGAGAGGATACGGTCTGCCCTGACCCAACAATCAGAGAGGTATTCAATCCCTTTCATTCATAAAAAAAAAATATAAAAAAATTATGATTCTAAACAACCACAAAGGTATAACTCCTTTTAAAGGAGATTACTTTGGGGGATGATGATGGTGATGGCAGTGATGATTGATGATAAATGATGGTTATTAGAAGTTTTGACATTTTATAATGATGGTAATGGTAATGCTTATGGAGATTGTGATGATGATGTTAACAAAGAATGTGATGACAACGTAGTGGTGATAATGAAGAGGAGGATGAGGGGGAGGATGTGGACTGCAAGAGGGATAATGATGATGATGCATTGGTGATGATGCAAGAGCTGGTTATTTTAATATCCATCATATCTTATCTGTCCTCCAGATCTCACCAATATCTGGTTATTTCACTGGTGGGACCAATCTAACCATCAAAGGTTACAATCTTGGCTTGACTGCTGCAGACATCATCAGCATTAGAGTTGCTGGTATAGAATGCATCAAGGATGAGGACACGTATATCACTGCTCTCCAGTGAGTATCAACCATACCTTTCCCCTTTAGCCAATGTTATTGTCTCCTCAGAGCCAGCGAGGCATTATTGCATATCATTTACCCGGCTTATGCCCTTCTTGCTTCTAAGGCATGATACATTCATCATTCAATGCATCTTGGACCTGTTTCACAAAGCGTTTTTTCAATGGCAAATGACAAAGATCAGTGACAATTCTGCTGATAACCAATCAGAAGCAAGGAATTCAGTAGCTTCAGTAACAAAAACTGTGAAATGGAGCCTTGGTATATTAGTCGATAGAGATTTTGGTTGATTTTCTAGAACATTCCATCAAGTTTCATTGTTTTTCTTGAAAGTTAAAAAAAAAAAAATCCTTTTATACATCCCTGAAACTTATCAATGGAAAATCATGGTAGAATCTAATTTAAATTGTATAATTATATTTACATTCGTCATGTCTTCAAATTGTGTGATTTTCCCTTTTCTGTGCAGAATAAGCTGTACGACAACTTCCTCTCTAAAACCAGACTCTGGTAATGTAGAGGTGACCATCGGTAACAATGGAGGACAGATGTACGTGGCTACCTCAGAAAATGTGTTCAGCTACGTGGTAAGTTCCTATTAGTAATTTTTTTAATGATAGACAATTAAATTCAAACCTGTGTTGTAAAGCCATAAAAAGGAAAAAGAAAAATTGTCTACTATAGACGGAAGGTAATTATTTCAGACAATTTTAACAACACATCCGAGAGGGAGACAATACAAGGGACCTCTCTAGAGAGGTGGCCATTTCGACAGTGTTTATTAAACTGTGTTTGGCATTTATGCGGGAGCAAATTCAAAAGGGAAAGTAATGATTGATTGTTAAAAGTATTTTTTTCTAGGTGATGTTTTCTGAAGTTTGATTATCATACTCATTTCTTATCCCTTTGTATTCCTTAGTTGCCCAAGATCACAGGAGTGCGACCCACCTACGGTCCAGCGTCTGGTGGATCTCTTGTCTCTATCCTGGGTCTTAACCTTGATGCTGGTAGCAGCAGCATAGCAAACCTAAACGGTGTTCCCTGTCAGATCGTCAGGTAAGTTACTCCTTTACAGAATATTTATAACCAAAAACTTTTGTGACATGAATCTTTCGCAAACCAGTAAGGTTAGCCTTTTCATGGAAATATAGATTCGCAAATAGCAAAGACTTAATTTTGGTCTTGTTGAATATCAGATAGTTTGAGGCATGAAATTTTGTGAATCTTGACCATTCATGAAAGATGTGAATTTTTTTGTTAATGGATATATGATATCTACAATTAAAAGTCGTTGAATGGTATTGATACGTTTTGTTCTTTTATGATTGCCTTTGTTAAAAATTCTCATCCTATGATCTATGTTTTCAGACTCTGTGTTTTGCTGAAAATAAAACGTGATAAAGGATGTAGCTTCTAGTATATCCTGGGACACAAAATTATTGCACTTTTATACAATAACCTTTTGTTTCTTTGAGGAGGGATTTGTACAATGATTATTGTTTTAAATGCTTGTGAAGGCCATTCAGAAACTAAAAAGATGACTATAGATGTAATACCTTGGCATTCCACTCATCGCTTGGATACTCTTTAAAAAAAAATTAAAAATTAATCACTTATGATAATAATAATATTCCACTTTTATATAGCACTTAATACATCTATGATGTCTCTAAGCGCTTTACAGATAAACTATTTCCCCTAATACTTAATAAGTGATTTTTTATATTTTTCTTGCTTAGTGCTTTCCCATCTGAGGTACTTTGTCTTAGTGGTGCCGCTGGAGTGGGAACCATGGGTTATGTCAGTATGACTGTAGATGACCACTACGTGGAAGGATCTTCAGAGTTTCAATACCGACCAGATCCAGTTATTACTAGAGTCAGCCGGTTCAGCAGCATCAGCAGGTATGATGATGGTTGGAGTTCCCCTGTAGGGTAGATCTGTGAAGTTGGTTGAGGATACGCGCATTACGTAAGACCCGTTAAAAATAGGGTTATATCAGGTATATACTTAAATGGTGTTATCAATTTCCCCATGATAATAAACAAATGCTAGTCTTCCAAAGAAAGTTGTTGTGATAGTTTTTATCCTCTCAGGAAATTATACATATTGGAACTTATATAGGCAGGAATACAATTTGATAGTTGAATATGAACTTTACACATAGTAAATTAATGTACTTACAATAAATGTTATGAGCATACATGATACATGTAATCATTTTCATAAATACCTTTAGAAAGTGATACTGACACTTGACGAAAGTGTTTTGATATGTATTTTAAGTTTATATTTTGTGTTTAAATCTTTTATAGTGGTTCCCTGGATCTGGACGTGGAAGGAAGTGAATTTGACGTCATTCAGTGGCCTCAACTCAGCTTCCTCATTGAAGACCAGCAACTCATCTCGGTGAGTACTTCATAACTTTGTCATCACTTTATAAAATAATAATAATATTCAGTTCTTGTATAGTGCATAATACATTATGAAATAACGTCTCTATGCGCTTCCAAAGAGCTTCCAACACCCTTTCAAAGAGCCAATTCTGTGTCTTGATATTTTGAGATCAATTTACATAAGCGTTTATGATAACCTTAACTGACTGACGAGATGTGTTTGTTTTTATTTCAAAGTAGTTCGCTTGACTTTTATTAATGGAATAAAAAAGAATGTCATTTACATCAATATTTTTTGAAATTACATAATTCAAACCAGTTGGGTCATCATCCTGATGCCAAATTAACTTAATGTATATGAAATCATTAAATAAAGCATGATGTTAATATCTCTAGTGACTTTCTATCTTTCTACAGAACTGCTCAAAGAGTGCAACGACCTCCATGATGTGTTTGACCCCCAGTGTGAGTGACCTTAACTTGACCTTACCCCTAGAGGTACCTATTGCCAACATCAGTTTCCTATTGGATGGTGTGATGGAGTATGCACCCTTGCAGAACAATGGGCAAATCAGCGGCCTGGACGAGGCGTTCATCTTTGTTCCAGATCCCGTTTTCTATCAGTTTGAAGATCAAAAGGTGGAACTGGAATTTGATCAGCGCAAATTCATCAAGATATCGGTGAGTAACAAAATTTGTATGCTTTTTTTTTTGTTTCTTTAAAAAAAAAATATTACTGATGGATAACCACATGTTTCTCAGCTATGGGGTTCAGGGAGTTCAAGCCAAAAGTCAAGCGCCGTAGGAAAAATACATTTGATCACAAAGATTATTAAGAAATCAACTCAAAGGCCAATATTTATACTCTATAGCATTGCATATGAAATCAAATCCAGATTATGTGATATGTCATTGTAATTTTCCCACATTTTTTTGGTTTTCTTCTTCAATAGTTGATACATATGGCTATTGCAATTGTCCTCACGTGTTAATTGATTTGTTGTATGTTTTTAAATCTCATTAGATATTCATTGTACCGAAAATACTCAAATGTGAATATGGCTTCACTAGCATAAATCATATCATAAAGAGAATAATCCTTGATATTGTTTTCTTTCTTTTCTTGGTCCTTTCAGGGTGATAACCTTACCTTAGCATACAGAGAAGATGATGTGAGGGTAACCATCGGAGGAGCACCCTGTACAGATGTCGTAGTCAAACAGCAGGAATTGACATGTTATGCTCCAGAAACACCACCATCAGAATTGGAAGGAAGAAACACATTTGATGTCATGGTAGGTTGATTGCAGATTTGCATTTATGAACAGCTGAGAAATGGCTTTCTGATGGCTGGTGTCAATCGCAGACAATAGCTTTGTTCTTTTTCTGTATCTGTTGCAATCAAAGAGAAGTTAATCGGATAAATGGAAGTGTCATATAACCTTTTGCTTGAAATACTTTTTTTTTTTAACTTTTCGAGGTATGGACTTAATTGTTGCAGAGTTATTATTACTATCTTTGGGACAATATCCATTGTGTGGCTCTTTTGTCTATTGTGACATACTAAACATAGTTTGACTGTTTGTTATAGTCCCATACATACGAAATATGTGTAGCCCACTATGTAGTGCGATTCATGAGTCATTTTTATAAAGAATTTGAATTTGTAACATAATATATGGTTATTATTGACAAACTAAAAATAAATAAATGTAATTTAGCAAACAGAGGAAGTTGCAGGGTTGTTATTCTTCAGATTATGATTATTCAAGTTGTTAATGAAAACTTTTATCATCCATGCACTCATCTCAGGTGTACCACGGTTCCTTGAGTTTCCTGGTGGGTCAGGTAGAGTACCTACCCCAAGCCATCCCTCTGGCCCTCATCGTTGGATCGGTAGCGGGCGGGGTTCTCTTCCTCCTCGTCATCCTCATCATGGGGGTCTGCATCGCCTCCTACCGCAAGAACAACAACAATGAGAAGATCTTCAAGCAGATGGAGGATCAGATTGGAACCCTGGAGCTAACAGTGGCTCAGGATTGCAAAGAAGGTAAGATCCTGGCCCCCTACACAAGAATCTTATCTGCAGATATCGTTATCATACATGATGGTCATAAAGCAGATATCTTCCCGGGCCCTGTTGCATTAAACTTACCATTGATGGTAACTTTGCCATCATTGGTAACTACCATGGTAACAGGGCTCAACAGCCAATCAAAATCAAGGTTTCCATGGTAGTTACCACCAATGGTAATTTTTGTGCAACAGGGCCCTGTACTCCGTGTAGGAGAGATTGACTTGATTATCTTTTTATATGCACTTATTGAAAAAAATACACTTTGAATGGTTATGTTGCTGAGTTTTCAACCGTGTTTATGATGAACCATAAGTTCAATTGAAGACTGATCAATTTATTTGGTTAACAGTCTTTGAATTCTTAATATGTGAAAGCATTCATGGCATGTTGCAGATTCAAGGTATTTGGAGAAATCTTTTGTCTCTAGACGAAAGAAAGAATCGGATTTTGATAATTTGTAAAATATGACGCTCTTTCTTACACAAAATGATTTGTTACAGTATTTTACTTCTAAATCGCTTGTATACCATTCTATTTTGCCTTTACCATTAAATATTTCCCTATCTTTCACTTTTTGTTTCATTGTAGCCTTTGCTGAGTTGCAGACTGGTGTCCTGTCCATCACACATGACATCAAGGGTCATGGAATCCCTATTCTTGATTACCGGTCTTACGTTGTCAAGTCTCTCTTCCCTGAGAACCCCAACCATGCTGTACTCAAAGATCTCTCGGTAAGTCAAATGCCCAACGAGTCACTCATTCTAATGTTGTGGGGCGTAGTGTAGTTCTTATCAATGAAAATATCTCCATTTCTTGGAATCTGTTGACATTATCAAGAAACTTAACACAAAAATGTGTTGATGTATTGCAAGTGTTTTGAGTGTTCACAAATCTTAGCCAATTAATTGTATGTGAGTACATTCTTTACACTTTGGTGAATCCAAGTTACACATTTATCAATTGGCTGAGAACTAGAGAGAGAGAGAGGGGGGGGGGGTTATTGCAATATTACAGACTTAACATCTTGTTTTTACACTCATCAATACTCAAACTAATATATATGTGGACCTTTGGTCTCTTTGTCGTCAGAGTTACTGTTGATTAAGAAAAGTATAATCTGTCCTTGTATGAAATTATAATAAAAATCAAACTATTTTATGTTAAGGTTGCTGGTGTAAGGAAGGACTTTGTACAGAAGGGTCTGTGGCAGTTTGGGCAGCTCCTCTCCAACAAGTCTTTCCTACTGATCTTCATACGTGTGTTGGAGGAGCAGCGAACCCTGTCCACCAAGGACTTCAGCAACGTTGCATCTCTGCTGGTGGTGGCCTTCCAAGGGAAGATGGAGTACTGCACCGATGTCTTGAAGGCTCTCATGGCAAGGGCTATCAAACAACATGTCAAGGAGGGAGAAGAGTCTGCTAGAGTGTTCATGAGGAGGTGAGAGGATGATGATGATCTTTTTAATTTAAGTAATGTTAATTTGTTAAGTTACTTTAGTTATATTTTATTTTCTTGGTAATTTAAGTAATGTTAATTCCATTAGTAAATTTGATTTTTCTTGAAGTAATCTTGATTTGATTACAGTGCTTTGAAACTTTTATGTTACAAGTGTTATTTAATTTTTTTGTACTATTATTATTATTTTGCTCTGTGGGTTGTAGCGACGCCCAAGATGGCAGAGTTGAGGAACATGATTGCAGAAAGAACTTTCAACAATTATGATTTTGAGAATATGAAAATTGTATGAGAGAAAATCATTGAGGTGTGTTCTTAATAAGATGAGATAATAATTTTTCATTGATCCTCTTGATGTCCTGCTTACTCATTGAAAATAAAGATATTGTTATTATAATTCCTGATTAGATAGTATGGTGATAGTACCATTACTTTTAATGATGGATATAGAAAACCTGAAGCTGGTGCACAGATATCGATGATAATGATAAAATATGTACATGTATAGTTCTAGGTTGAATAAGGAATTTAGAAAGTTTGGTAGACATCATTGTGATAGCAGGGGACATGATAGAACAGCATGGTTGTAATGGGGATGATGATAACAAATAAATTTGAACACTATTCATGTAATTACAGAGGATCATCCGTTGTGGAGAAAATGGTTGGTAATTGGCTCGCTGTCCTGCTCTACAATCATCTTCAAGACTCTGCCGGTGATCCGCTCTTCAAACTCTTCTATGCCATCAAGCAACAGGTGGAGAAAGGACCAGTCGATTCAGTGACGGGAGAGGCCAGGTACAGCTTGACGGAGGGGAAACTCATTAGACAACAAGTTGACGTCAAGCAACTGGTGAGAATAAGAATTTATGTCACATTTGTTTTATGCACATGCATATCAATATTTGTACAAATAATAACAAGGTAGGTGTATATTTACCAACCATTAGCATCAAGGATGTTTCATGGGATCAATTAACTTTGTTGATTTTCAATTAATTCCAGCCTATTGATATTGATTTCAGTAAACTATTGATCCATGCAGATGCTGTTTCATTATAGGATTGATAATTACATACTGGCAGCTGTATTTGATTTTCCCACCCAATGGGTCTATCTGGTATCCTGACATTTGCTCCTGCAACAATTGCTCCTGTCTCTATTTCATCAATTATGTAGGGTTGGAGTTGGAGTTGAAGTTATGCTTTAGGTTGGGGTTAGGGTCAGGTATAGTTGTAGTATTGGGTCCAAGGTTGAAAATTTAATCGGTGTAGGAAAGTGACGCAAAGTAATTGTCACAGGAGCCAGTGTCCTACAACCTCATATCCTCGTTTATAATTTATAAAATTCTATGGACTGTACTGTTTTATAAATATGACTTGCTGACAATCATGTGAAAATTGACATTTGTGATAAAGTGATCTTTTTTTTATTCTCCTCATCCAATCTGCTATAGACCTTAAAGGCACAGGGACCAGACCGAAACACTCCAATGGTTGAAGTGAAAGTCCTTGATTGCGACACCATCTCCCAGACCAAGGCTAAGATCCTAGATGCCATCTACAAGACCTCACCTTACTCGCAGAGACCAAAGAAGAATGAACTTGATCTAGGTAACTTCACATTTTTTGTTTGTGATATTTTGTTTTGTGAACTCTTCCAAAATTTGGAAAGCAGCTAGCCAGCAAGGGAAATCTTACATTTACCAAAGTTATGACCAACCATGAGTTGAAACGTAATAACTTAAACCTTTATCATATTTTTCCCCTTCAAATATGAAGGGGAAAAAAATAATTAATTTCTGCTTATATTAGATCAACTTGATGGTAGAGTGGACCTTAAGCCAGAAGGGTGTTAGCCCCTATACTTTTACACACACTTAATGCCTTTTTGACTTTCAACAGACATATTGTATCAGATGGCTATGCAGTCATTTTGAGATGCTTCAAATGATACAATTGTATTTTCTTTTGATGTTACAGAGTGGTATGATCGACCAGGTGGCAAACAAATTCTTTTTGACGATGATGCACTGAGACCTATGGAGGGTGGCTGGAGAAAGATCAACACCCTTTCACACTACCAGGTATGACAATTTGATAGAAATTTCATAATTGCACATTTCAGACAAGGAATAACTATATGTTGTTGTATGGATACAGATTAGTGAGTGCAATATTGAACACAGTATGCAGAGCTGCATTCTTTAAATTTAAAAAGGTTAAAGTACTGTTTGATGTCTATACAACTGGGTTGATATAATCTCTTCTCTTTTTGACCTTCTCTACAGGTTACAGAGGGTGCAACGGTCTACCTTCTACAAGCTCAGGGGAGTAGTGGATCCTTACATTCCAACCATTCTTCACCAGCTAGATCATACAGTAAGTTTACAAATATTTTTTGTTTTTATGGACTTTCCTATTATTCCTAGCACTTAATAGAACACTTATCACCTTTTTTAAAACAAAGAATTTGGTAATAATATATTCAAACTGTAGTTTATCCACTATTAAAGTTATGGCAAAGTTATAATTTCATTATAATGGTCTAAATACAGAAAAGATAGACAATTTACAAAGATCGAGCTATCATAATACTTTAAACATTGTGCAACAATCATATATAAGAGATAAGTTCGTGAATAAGCCTCAACTTGTCAAATTTCATATACAGACATTATATTAAAGACCAATTCATTGTCTTGTTTGTTTTGTAGATAATGTAAATGTGAGCTACAACATCCAGACCCCCGCGTCTTCCATGTCACCGATGATCACCATGGACTTTGAGAATGCGAACAGAATGTGGCATCTGGTGAAGCCCCAAGACCACCATCAGCTAGAGAATGGCGTTACCGATAGGAAGATGATGGCAGAGATATACCTTCCTAGGCTGCTTACTACCAAGGTATGGTATCGCATGTGCAATGCCTTGAATTTTTCTGAAAAAATTCCCAGATTTTGTAACTAGGGTTGCGGTAGTATGCATTCTGGTTTATGCTTTATGCTATGGACATTTTTAAGAGTCTTGTATAATAGGGATTTATTATATTTGTACTTCAAATTGGATAGAAACAGTTAAGTACTCAAAGGTGATTGGAAACTTTTGTGTGTGTGTGTGTGTGTGTGTGTGTGCACCAACTTACACAGCATACAGATTTTAAACACCCCCCCCCCCAACAACAAAAAAAATGCATGGAACATGTAACCAAAAATTTGGTATGTAATGCTATTATTTAGGATATATAATTATGTAAAAGTGAAATAAGTAGATTACCCGAGTTATTATCTAAAAGATGGCATTGTTGGTGCTGGTGCTAATAAACAGTTTATTAGTCAGAACCAACATGTTGCATTGCAGTGAACAAGTGAATATGGCTTCTAGGTCCTCATCATTCAATCTGTCTCACACTTATTCTCCTTGTCTTCACCAGACCATCTTGCACAAGTTTGTAGACGACCTTGTGACGACCGTCTTCATGTTGGACGATGATAACTCCTTGCCTCTCGCCATCAAGTATCTCTTTGATTTCCTAGATGATCAAGCGTATGAGAACGGTATCACGGATCCAGCCATCATTCATGCTTGGAAGAGCAACAGGTAAGAATACATAGTACACATTTAATGTGATGAATCTGTCATTTTGTTGGGATATTTTACTCATAAACCCATAACAATTTGAGACTGCATTGTTAAGTAAGTGGATCGAATGGCATTGAGGTAGGCACTCACCAGCAGCTATTTTGACCATGATACAGAGGTTAAATTGAAACAACTTGATAGCAATCAGAGTTTCAAATCTTTGCTCTTTCTCAACAAGGTCACCTATTATTTAGAGCACTATTTGGTGGCTGTGCCTGACCAAGCATACATACAACATTTTCTAATCAAGATACATGTTACAATTTGTAGAGATTTGCTCTGTTTAAATCAAAGATTCTACAAATCACTTAAATATCTGTTTTATGTTGTTCAAGAATAACAGAAAATATGGAATACCAAGTTGAAAGTCAAAGTTTGAAGGTAATTATGCATTGAATATTACTTTTCCTATTTCTTTTTCAAATAAAAGTTGCTATGTAAAGATGAACATGAATCTATAATCGTACTTCTTTCTGTCTCCCTTTCCTATCCAGCCTACCCCTTCGGTTCTGGGTGAATCTGATCAAAAATCCTGATATGATCTTTGACATCCACAAGGCTGACACGGTGGACTCTTGTCTTTCCGTCGTAGCTCAGTGCGTCATGGAAGCGTGCTCTGTCTCGGAGCAACAGCTGAATAAGAATTCACCGGCAAGCAAGCTTCTTTATGCCAAGGATATCCCTGCATACAAAGAATATGTCTCACAGTAAGTCTTGCATATACCTATTTAATTCTGTTGAAAATAGCAAATAAATTTGTTTTCTGAAAATGAGAGTTTGACTTTTTCTTCATCACTTCTTTTTATATCTGTTTATCCTGGTCTTTGAAATTAAATATTCACACACAGTCTGTAAAATGAATATATACAACATGGCTTGTAAGTTTTTTTATTTTCTGATTAATTGTTTTGAAGGGTAGGGATGTCAATCATATTTGTGTTAAAAGTAATTTTAAAGGAATGACAAGATTATGAAAATGAATATCAAATTTGCAGTTCTTTCTGCTTGGGGATTTACTATTATTCAGTATTTGAAGCCATACTGAACAAGATGCACTATCGCAAAATCCCTTTAGCACCTTCTCAGGTCAGCTGTAGCAGTATGGTCTCGTAACTTGCTTCTGCCATAGCTGCACTGTCAGTTCTCGCATTGAGTCCTCTGTCTTCCTAGTGGGAACTAGGTATTAGGTAACACACTATTGACAAATTGACCATGAGATGGCGCTGTGCAATAAACAGTACGCTAGGGCTGAAATTTCATCAGTTTAGTATCGCTTTATTACTCTATGCTCCTGGTCAATTAAAGATTCAAATCATGACACTAAACACAATGGATACTATGCTCTGGTCACACTCTTCATTTTTTCAATCCTTCTAAATTGATGTTTGGCTTTTTAAAAAATTTTCACAGGTACTACAAAGAGATCCAGAACATGCCAGTGATCAGTGATCAGGACATGAATGCCATGTTAGCTGAGCATTCACAAAGACATCACTATGATTTCTCCATGCTGTCTGCTCTCAATGAACTCTACTTTGGCTATGCCTGCAAGTACAGAAGTGAAGTAAGTATTGCAAATCAGCATTTTGATTTCAACAATCATTAGGTCAATCAAGGGATGCAATAGAAAGGTGCTCAGGCTGGGGAACAATGCATAAGTCGTAGGTTTCGATCTGGCTTGAACTTTAAGAATGTGTTTGTTGTTACATTTGTAAAGAATTGCTGGATGATACATACATAATTATGGATGTTAAATGGTATATAAGTTTGATATCAAAATCTTTCCTAGTATATGCCACGGTGACTAAACTATCAATGTATATCAGGAGCAATGTACTGGCACTAACTTGTACCTGAGGTAAAATCATAATTCTACACCTGCAAATCTTTTATTTCATTATTTGTTTTGATATTAACATTTTGTTGTTTGTTACTCTCTCCTCTCTGTAATTCTCAGTTGATATCAGCCTTAGATGAGGACGACACAGCCATCAAGCAGGGACATGCAGAGAAGATCGAGGAGATCGAGAGAATCATGTCCAAATCATTCTGACAAATAACCGTCAACCCAAGAGAAGTAGGCAGAAAGAATGGGATCGTGCTACCAGACTCCGACATACAATCCACCACCTGTTAATATGAGAGAAAGAGAGAGAGAGAGACTGGGAGAGACTGAGAGAGACTGGGAGAGAGAAAAAGAGAGAAAGAGAGAGAGAGAGAGAGAGAGAGAGAAAGAGACTTAATGTTAAAAAAGATGTAAGTACTTGAGACATCTAAACTGAAATATAAAATTTCAACTCAAAGCAATTTGAATCTGGAATTAAATTTAACCTTTTTAAAATTAAAACCTTAAATTTAAAGTAACTAGTGCTAGTATCATTTTTGTGGTAAGTAAAAGCAAATAAACAAGTCATGATAACTAAATAACTAGAATTGAATTTTTCAATTTAGATAAACTGCATAATGGGATTTATTTTTAGACTGCAACATAAAATTCACCAAGGAAGTCTGTACCTCATATTATTGAACGTTAGAGAAAAGTATTAGGTCAAGCAAAAGGAAAGTCTGGAACGAACCATGTTAAGAAAACTCTGCCTTCTTTGATTGGGTTGATGCTTATCAGAGAACTTTATATCAGATTATATATTTTTATATATTTATGCAAATTGTACATAAAGGAAAACTTATCACTTCCAAGAGCTCTTCATTCTAACAAATTTCTGTGATTATCTTGCAATTGTATATTGAAATCCTGCTTTAGAGAAGCTTAAATTGCAGCTGTATAATTTGGTATAGTTGTAGCATCTAGTTCGTCTAGTATAGCCTGGTATCTTTATGATTTTTGCTGAAGTTTGCTGTGATGATGACATGCAAAGAAAGTGTTCTAGGTGCTTGTAATATTGCTTTCTTTTTATTTTATTTGATGCAAACTGACATTTTAGTTGAAATGATTGTATCAGGATTGGAGAGTTCCAAATGGAAACCTGACTAGTCTAAGTCTTAGATCACCACTAGAATATAGCAAAAGCAAGATAATTGGGATAATGGCATAGGTAAATATGGTAAAATTAATCAACTGCAAGAAATCTATTCAAATATGCGATAATGGGATGATTTATTTAAAGTTATGCATCAAATTGAATTTCTTGTTCAATTCAACTTTATTGACTTCAACTTTATATACTTTCATGAGAAGGGAATGGAATAATGGTTCTAACTAATACATTATATTAAATATAAACAGTGCAGTCTCTAATTCTGTGTCAGTAAGTTCATTAAACTTTACAACTAAGAGTAAAGCAAGAGATGATTATGTAATCTTAAGCGAAAATATTGTAAACTATGTTGTTATATTTGTATTCAAGTAATTAGGGTTTTATGACTCATTAACAAAATCTAAGCAAGTACATGTATTATTGATGTTGAGAATTTAAGCCTATCATGTTCATTCCCAAGTATACTTCTACGTTCTACCTAATAGAAGCTTATTTAATATTCTACTTATATTAATATCAACTCCCTTACTTACCACATTTATTAATGTATTTATTCAAAATAAGTCCATTTAGTGAAGACAACACTTTAAAAAAAAAATATCAATTTAGTCCTTTAATATAATTATTTTAGTATGTAACTATTGGTGGAATTTTGTTATATAAGCTTGAGCTGGCTCAATACCAAAGAGTTCTCGAAACAGTACTCTCTTTCCTTCCAGCATGTATTAATTTCTTCCTAATTCATACTTTGTTTCCTTCCTTTATAGTCCTTTTGTATTTTGTCTAATATTTTCTGATTTAAGTTTAATTGATGATATAACAACTATACATCACATTAACATTGATACATGGGTACTTAGATAAATCCAGAATATAACAAATTTGTCCAATATATATATACATTATTTATTTATCAATTTAAATATGCAGATATTCTCCTGAATATGCAAGCATTTTGATATTGTTGTCCAACCCATTTTCTATTCAGTACCATAGTAGAGATGAGCTCTTGCTACATCATTTGATAATATTTTGTATATTTTGTATTTATGACCCATAATGAAGTCTTTAACATGTTGACAAATCTCTGAAGTTAATTGTAGCCATTCATATTGTATTCAGAAATTGTGCAAATACCTGACATTAATTTTGCTTGGCATTTCTTTTTTCTTTGCATTTGCTATATTTAGCCTGTATTCCTTTAAACAAATATGCAAAAAAAAAGTATAAAATATAATGCCATATGTAAAGTATTAAGATACAGTCTTGAACAAAGTGCCATTATTGTTTAAAAATTTATATCATATTTGTGTTTTTTGCTATATGGAATTTTTTCACATTCCATGACTAAAACAAAATACACTTAGTTTACAGCACTTTTCAAGGAGCTGGTTCACACATGCCTTGTATTGTGGTGCAGGTTTTTTCTTCCGTATTGGGTGCCGGATATGATATGCAATGTTCTGTCACATTTTCAAGCAGTGGGAATGGACCTTTTAGATATAGTGTCGTGGAATTGATGGTGCAGAAAACATTGTTTGTACTAGTATGACATCCATGATCATCAATATTATATTTGTCTGAGTACATTCTCTTTTGGGATACATGGTAGTGTAAATTATGTTATTGCGACATATCTAGTATTTTGAATTTATCATAATACCATGTTGGAAAATATTGGACATACTACGTTTTAAGGAGAGAAAAAGAATGTAATCTAAACTCGACAAAACTATCAATCTTCCAATTAGTGCTGGATACCAAGTATTATCTCTTTCTCTGTGAACAGGTATCTAGAGGAAAATATATTCAGATCCTTGTTGTACAAATTCAAATCTTATCTTACAGTATATACCAACAAACGCCTCTTCCTTCCTATTTGTGACTAGGAAAGCTTCCAGACTCTACATATACATGGACTTGTATATAGATAGAGAAGACAGCTAACACTATTTTATATATCTTACTTGAGTATAATACCAGCAAATTAATTAAAGCAATAATGCGTATTGTTGGATATTAGTAATCACATTTGACTATGCAGGATGATGTAGGATTCGCAGGTATGCAGATCTGATATATTTACATTATATGTTGTTGGATGTAAATATCAAGCCAATGCATAACTTGTAAAGATGATGATGTTGATGATGATGATGATGATGATGATGATGATGATGATGATGATGATGATGATGATGATGATGATGATGATGATGTTGATGCTTATTCTGCGAGTTAATTCAGTACTTTATGTGAATTATTGTAGTTGAAGGGAAAAAATTATAAGTGATGGCAAAAAATAATAACTTTGATGTACACATTCCTTGCAGATAATGCTGTATTTTGACACGCAAAATATATACATGATCATGTACATTCATGTTATCTGTTTGATGAAATGTGAAGTGTTATATTGTTCTCTATTTTTCAGTAAAATGACTTTAAATATATATTTATAAGTTGATGCAAATGAAACAAATCTTGGAAATGGATCTTCCATTTAATTGCCAGATTGTATAGTTAGTTAAAGATATTGAAATCATGAGTATGTAAATATTCTTGTATGTATTTAAAGATATATGAAGATGTTGTTATGAGCATGTATATTGACATTTTGTTCTTGCTTATGTTTTTTCATCGTTTTCCAATTTTTTTTTGCTGTCTAAAAAAATTGATATCCTTCAACTCATTTTACATGTTTTCCAAAAAATGCAGATAACTTTGAAAAATAAAATCTTGAAATAAATTCTTAAACGTTGACTTGTGATTTATTATTCTCTGTCTGTATACAATATATATTCATAAAAATGTAACAGAATTTATATCTTCTATGAGAATCAGAAATGACAATGAAGAAAATTGTGTAGAAAATATTGGATAAAATTAAAGGAGGTGAGATCACTAACCAAAATGTATGCATTCAAAACAAATTATGGTACATTGTTGTTCAAATACTCAATTCAATTCAATAAAGGTTTATTTGACAATGTTTCGCAGTACAAAGATTGAATTATACATATTTTACAAAGATTATAAATACAAATTGCAATTGTGAATAAAACATTGAATTAAATACCAAATTACATAAAATACTTTACATTGATAACGTAATAGATAATGAATGTCAGATAACATGTTAAAAGATGTCGTAAAAAGTATTATTAGTGCATATACAATTAAAAGATTATTACTTTCCTGCTATCAATGAAAAAATATTGCACTATAACAAAGTAAGAGGTCAAGGAGAAAGCATAATAAAGAGTGAGAGAGAATAAGGGAGAATGAGTACAGTATGGTAAACGTATAAATATAGGGGAAAAGAGCAGTTACTTGATAGCAACACCATAAACATTTGAAACCAGTCAGAGTATCACAAAATTGAAAGATAATTTTTGTCTCGCCTGCGTATTTTTTTTCTTTGAATTTCACCTTTGTGATTTTCTTTGAATTTCACCTTTAATTCTTATGACAATTCTGTTTTTGCTACGGCAGGCAGCCAGTGAAAACGAATTCGTTTGATAAAATTATGGAAATGCAAGCACTACTTTAAACATACAGAACTTTGTCATTCCTTGCTCATTTTTCGTCATTGTTGTGTCATATGAAAGGGCAAAAACTCAACTTTTTAGAAATGGGATTTTCTCTTTGAAATGCATATATCGTCCGCCAAATGACTTTTTGGTTTCCTCTCTTCAAATTTATTTAAATCACTCATGCGTGAAATATGCATCAGGTGAGTTGCATGAAATGAAAGAGGAGCGGATCTAAGCTTTCCAAATATGTCATTTATTAATTATAAATGTGACTAAGTTATGATAAAACATCGACAATTCTCGGTTTCATTATTTCTAAGACGCACTGTATAATGCATGTAATAATCCAATTAAAGAATTACATACAGACAAGTTTCATCTATTACCGAACTGGTATTGATCTATTTTGTTAGCGATGTCTTCCCCCACCATTTTGCAATGAAGGGCTCTGCATGTTATCTTTGCAAAATATGAAGCTGATGCAATTGGTCATAGTTCGTCATTTTTTTGGCAAGAAATTTGGTTTTACAAGCAAGTACTTATCAAAGTTTGTTTTTTAAAATACCAATAATAAATCACATGTTGTAGAAGGAGAAACGTCATCCCTGGCCTATCAACCAAGTTCCATACTCTCGACTACCGCTTTATCGTAGAGGGCGAACATACCTTTTCCTGGGCCCTGTCTTAGAGAGTTGATCGCAACTATGTACATAAGAGATGGAAGACTGCAAACTTGCGATTGCTTGGGTTCAATCGCAACTCTTTATAAGGCGGGGCCCTTGTCTTATTTTTATTTTGCAATGTACAACGTTGTCAAGAAGGGTGCCATAAAACCACAGAAATGTAAAATTATAGTTCTCTGTATAGTCTCGGTATACATATATGACAATCGGTGATTCCTCGTGTTGTTTCTGTAATTTCCTGTTTGAAAGCAATCATTTTGAAGCAGTTGATTATCATTCGAATCATTAAAATCTCCTACAACAGAAATAGCGGCCGCTTCTGGATATTTAAATAACAAACTATCAATCGTAGTAGTCAAGTGTTTGATGTACTAATTTGCCATAATTTCGGAGGAAAATATATCACACATACGATGAAACAATCTTGGTAACTTTGGCGTTCGCATTAGTATCCACTGAGCTTCCTTTTATAGATCACGGGGTTTCAATTTGTGCTTCACTAAAAATTGCGACACCATGCATCACCCAGTTTTCCAATGCGATATCTTGAAGAAAAGTGCATATCCATGTATTATGACTGTTCGTGATGAACAGACGATATACATTGCACTTGCTTCAAAATTTCTAGAACAGCATTTTCTCTCAATTCGTTGTTATTCTTGTTTCCGACAGTCATTTATCCGTAACGAATTCTTTTTTTCCTTGCTCTACTCTTTTCCTTTCCAAAGACTAAGTGGGTGTGACGAAATGTTTAATGTCTTTGTTATTTTCCAGGTTTCAAGAAGTAATTTATCTTGATGGATGCCTCTTCTTAAAGGTCCCATTTGCAGGCCCCAAAAATGAAAAAGTTAAATTCCAACTGCATTTGAAGATAATACTAATTTAGAACTTCCCTAAAAAAAGGTGGATGTAAACAGGTTTCCTTGCATAATTTGAATATGAGGACACTGCTAACGTTAACATTTCACAGAAGTAGGACATACATGAAATATTCATAATTCCTGCAAATTTCTACAGAATTTGAGGTTGGCTGCAAAAGGGACTTAGTAAATTTAAATCGTATAGCTCAGAAACTGAATATATCTGAGACTTGTGTTCTGGTGCAATTTCAGGTCTCGGGTTTGAATATATATATATCCCCACATGATAGTATACATTGGTTGTAATTCCAACCTAAAAGTGGAGGTAGAGTTGGCATAATATATAATGGGAACTTTTAAACATTTGAGGTGATTATAACGTTCGCCTACAAATTCGGAGAAGAACGAAACGAGGTGGAACTGTTCATTGTTGTGCACAACATATTGATAATCATATATACTGACATTCATAATGTGATGGAAGGAGGAACGGGAAGTAGAGGGAGAGAGAGAAAAAGAGAGAGGGAGAGGGGGAGGGGGATAAAGAAAGAATGAAAAGAAGGAAGAAATAACGAACTTTAAAAGAAATTTAGAGAAATTTCAGAAAGCGAGTGGATTATAGGCAACAACCAGGGATAGAGGTAGTATGAGTATGATCGAAAGAGATACAACTGGGATATCAAGCGAAAGAGATACAACTGGGATATCAAGCGAAAGAGATACAACTGGGATATCAAGTTCACATTACGGTGAAACCTTTGAAGACAGTGTGACCTTTTTTCAAGCTCGCTTAAAATTATTATACTGATGGCAAGTGATATCAGACCTTTAGTAAAAACGAGCACATTACAGTAATGTATACCTATGAACAGAGTGCACCTTTTAGAAAAACTAAGACTTTGTCACTTGAGCGAGTATATCATTTCCATGGAGATCAAGATCAAGTAAGAGAAGAAGTACACAGGCTTAAAGGGCAAACCTGGTCCCTTTGCAAATTGATTTTAATAAATAGAGACAAATCAAACAAACAAAACTGAAATTTTAATCGAAATGGGATAAATAATAAGAATGTTATGGAATTTCAATTCCCAGTGTGTGTCTTAGATTTAGAAGGAAAAAAAAAATCATTAAAGTGACTCGGTAACATCGTTGAAGGTTGATGATAAAACTGCATAATTTTGTTTGCAACTTATTATATTCTTGTTATTGTACTAATCCTCTAACACGCACGAAATCCGGATAAAAAAATATTAAAAAACATTAATAATGGTCTGTTTTCACTAAAACTGTCAGGTGAACTTTAATTGTTCATCTAGCAGAAGTCCGCTACTTGCTCCCTCTATATATAGAAAACAATGCCTAATCGGTGACCATTGGTTCCCAATGGTCCTCTTTTTCTTAGGTTAATTGAGAGCTGAGTTGATTATATAAACACCTGTCCTGTCCAGTGACCTTGGAGGGTGGTATAATTCCTCAAGGTAGTAGGCCTAGACTAGTATACAGATAAGCTTTAACAAAACATATCATCAGTGGGGGAATTAATCCTTTACTCGTACACAGCCCTTTGTTCGGCCTATTCAATTGCTAGTAGACTTAGACCCCCTATATATCTAATTAATTAATGCAATCTTCACTATTAATTTGACAACAGGTAGAATTTACTAGTTGCCACGCCCCTTTTAAAGTATAGATGATGTTAACTTCAGCACCAATCACATTGGTCCACGAAGTGGTTATAAGCTGATTTGGACCTCTGTCATTGGTCGACGTCATCACAACCTTTTGGCGTGGTGTTCAATGATTGGCCAGCTTACACGTGTGTGTGTGTGTGTAGTAAGTGACAGAAATACACGTAAGCGTTCAGCTGCGAGGCGGAGAAAAGGCAGATAGGTGTTGCTAGCTGCTCATCATTATTAACATTTCTTTCTGTTGTGCCTGAGAAGCAGTCAAAATGGTGAACAAATTTTGGCTTTTAGCCATCGTAGGTGTTCTGCTGTTTGCAGGTAAGCAACACGATTGTATTTTAGTGGCAAATTGGGGGCGAAATGTTTCAGCAAAGCGACATTTTTTTAGTCGTACAGTCCCGTATCCTCGATTCTGTGTAGTGTTATGATTCGCCCCGCTCGGTTTCTTCAACTTCCTCAGAGTTAAAACTAGTCTAGATCTAGAACAAATGTATTTTTTAAATACATGAATGGACGTATACAATGTAGAATGCTTTAAAAATATAATCAGCCGAAAATGTAGTCATAATTATGACAGAAATAGAAAAGTGCAAGTGGTACAAAAAATTGAACTTCGTCTTCAAATTCGGTTCATGAGAAAATTTAGACATTTTAGTTTTAGCTCTTATTCAACTTTGTTAATCTTGTTACAGTTAAATTACTGCTCTTTCTAGACTTCTTCTAGTTTTTTAAGTAATTGCAATTTCATTTTTGTCTTTATTATGTAAATTTGATAACGGTCATAAAGGTACAGTCACCATGCCATGGTCACAAAGTCAAAGGTTTGTACCAACGATGCTTTCGTACAAATCTGTTTTTTCATTGTCTGCAAATCTTTCATTTGGCATTCGTAGCAGTGCGTAATGGCATTTGTGACCGAGGCTTTAGTCTACTACTGTAAGGTGTAACTAACTACTAACGTCAATGTCAAGAGATAAAGTCTAGAATGAGGCAGAACGAATGAGGCCTGATAAAATTAGGAATAGTCTAGACTCTTACTCGAAGGCAATTAAATTGAACATCAGGATTTTCAGACATTCTGTTGTAGGCTAAATGTTGAGTAAAACTAAAATCTGAAGTCTTTGTTTTCAGAGGGTGCAGATGCAGTGTAGTCTAGTGCTGACTCGGTGATTAAAATTTTATATCAATTTTGTATTTTGAAAGTCAGACTTGTTCAAATAAACAAATGACAATGTAAACACACATTTCTGAATCTAAGATGAAATGACCGTTTCAGCATTTCCCTGACTAAATTAGATGGGATGCTTTATGGGTTAAATCAAAGGAGCTGCCTGGAATCTTCTGTTATTAATTAACTGGATAACTTGCGAATCATGTTGCAATGCATCAGAAATTTTACAATTTATTACACCGCTAATCATATTTGTCCTTTTTTTTTTTCTTACAGCATGTGCATCAGCAGCAGATGAAGATGAGGGAGAGGCAATTGTTGAAGAAGACATTGGAAAGAGTCGTGATGGATCAAAGACTGATGATGAAGTTGTCGCAAGGTAAACATGCACTTCCTTGAAGCCTTACTGTTGGTATGGTATAACAGATGATTAATATATTAAAGATACCACAACTTGTGATTGTTTATATCTGAGGCAAATGGTCTGAGCAATAGAAAGATAAACACTTCCTTGTCACTTTTACAGATTTACTTTTTACTGTATTAAAAGAGCGTTGCAGGTATTTGCACAGTGAAAATCTCAAAACTTGTAATGGGGCTAAAATATTCTTTATTGACAACAAAAAAACAACAAAATTTTTCTTGTCAATTTGACTTTTGCACCCATTTGTTGCATACAAAATGAGGGCTTCAATTTTTACTCAGAGAGATCTGAAAGTTTGCATACAAATGAATTTTGAGATAATTTTTTTTTTTTTTTTTTTTTTTTT
>BEXV01000030.1:231857-243209 GCA_003118195.1 Hemicentrotus pulcherrimus | reverse complement strand
CCCCCCCCCCCCCCCATGGACTCTAGTGATCAAAATAACCCAATGGGAATAGGGTTAACATAATCTATATTTCTGTTATTTGGTGGGAAGAAGATGATTTCACATTTCTTAAATAGTAAGTCCACCAGATTTCAACTCGGTTTTAATAAAAGCAGAAACAAAGGAGTGAAAGTTTGAGCAATATCCAATTCAAAATAGGAAAGTTATGATTTTGTTTTGGGTTGTTATTAGTGCAATACTGACGTTTCTTGTGAGCCTCTCTCCAATTTGCTCAACAGAAAATTTCATAAACTTTCATTTTCTTGGTTATTGATGGAATTGACATGTTTCATACAGGGGTTGTATGAAACTTTTGCAATAATTATATTTAGGGTGAATGTATGATTATTTCTTAAGGGAAATACACATTTTTGAAGATATTTAGTATGGGGCAAATGGGAGGAAAACTCGAAAAGTTACTCCACAGAGGTGCCAATTTGTGTGATTTATAAGTTGTACCTTCAAAAATCCATTACTTTCTTGTTTTCCTTCAAACTTTCACCGATTGGTTTCTCTCATTTTTCTGCTTCTATATAAAACAATTGATATCAGGGTGGACTTTCCCTTCACGATCTTTTAGCGTGCAATATGTTAAATAAACAATTTCCATAACCAAAACTTATATTTTAATTAAGAAATCGGCAGAGTGCGACTTGGGCTTTTAGGCCCAGTCACACTTTGCTTAACAAGTAATTTGTGCATATAAAACGCAAATATCAATGTAGGCAGGGTGTTACTAGGCCTTTGATGCACGATATATTCTAAATAAATACACCACTCTTTCTCTTCCCTTCTCTCTGTCACCCTTTCTTCTCCCTCTCTCTATCTCTGTCTCTGTATCCCTCTCTCTCTCCCCTTTCTCTCCTCTGTCTCTCTCTCTGTCTTCATTTCCTCTCCCTCCTCTCTCTGTATCTCTTTCTCTCCTCCACATTATTTTACATTTGTGTCTTCTCATGTCACTGGGCATATAAAGCAAGCAAGGATAACAAAATGATACTTAAAAAAAAAAAAGAATTGACAACAACATTTATCTTTTTGGTGAAGTATTTAATTCATCATCTTTCTCTGTACAGGTTTACAAGTTTCTTAAAGTATCCATAATTAAGTTTTACAATAAAACAACAAACGTTATATAGATTAAACATTCATATCAAATGCACAATATGAAAATGTGTTGTGCTTGACCTTGTGCAAACACATAAAAATACATATATAGAAATTCCATAAGACTCCTCTCTCTCTTTGTTCATAAGAGGAGAAAGAGTACATTGAACTGAACATCATACTTGATACATCATCCCCTTGCATTCCTCTGCATCCCCCTATCACTGTCTGAATATGATCCCTATTCACAAATAATCGGCTCTATAAAAATCAATTTAACCACCATTTTGCTCAAATATGAGGCATTCCGTCCCTCAAATTTGCTGAAGGACAACGATGGGGGCACAGGCTTCTAATTTTAAATTCTACTTGGGGTCGTTCTCACTTACCCGTGTCATCCTTGAATGCTTTCACGACAGTCCAAACACGCTTGGTATTTACCTGCCATACCAGCTCTTCCTTGCGTCAATATGGAAAGGAAAAATGCAGCCACCAGCACCTGAACACTGAGAAATTCTCGCCAAATTGCAAACCCATCTCGGGAGGAAGGGGGAAAAAAAAAACCTTGGGGCGTTAACTCTGAATGCAGTTGCTGGCAAATACCTTCAAGTCAAATTCTGGGAGATGATTTTTTGGCAAACAGGAGTACCAGCACCGCCATTGGTGATACTGTCACACCTGGGTGATGAAATCAATACCAATTGAGGATGTGCGTGAGATGAAAGCAAGGAGATTCTCGTTCTTACCCCTTACGTGCTATATTACTAACTCAGGACTAGCTAACGGGAAGTAGAGACAGAATCGCTACTATCATATTAGTTTGAGCGGTACCTTTCTGAAACACACCTCTGACAAGTTTACGGCACATCTAAATGCAACATGATACAGGTAAAAGAAGGGAAATAGATTGAAAATGCAGGAGAATTTTTGCTGGTATCTTTCTGCAAATACACACTACAGTTAATAGAAAATAGCATCCTGTATCAATTTGAGGGATTATCTATATCAACTTTTCCCCCATAGACTTACTGAATAGTCCTCTACAAGCGTAACTTCATATGCATTCACATGAAAGATAATGCAAACTACCTCAAATGATTAGAATTTAGAAGCAAATAAAAGATGACTGTTTGACTTCTTTCCACAATAGTTACTGAAAAGAGCATAAAGTGTAAACTGTGATAAATTTTCTTAGACACTGGTGCTTAACCCTCTAAGACAATGAAAGACAGAAACACAATTAAATCATCAAATTTCCATTTACATTATTTATTTCACCGATGAAAGAAAGAAATGTCTTATTTTTACTTTAATACATCTTATTTTACAGGTCACCTATAATATGAAATTAGAAGAATGCGGCAAGCAACGGGATGCAACCCAAGAGGTTTTTGACAAATAAATAAATACAGTCACTTATTTAAATCCTCGAGTTGGAATTTTCATGCCCACTTCTTGTTCTAAAAAGTGAGCACTAATTCCATCATAAGGATGCAAAATCACAAAGAATCTCACAAGTTACAGAACATTCAATTATAAACACTGGATCAAACCAATGTTTCTGTTATTATCCCTTTCTAAATACTAAATCCCTTACCACAGCACATTGCTGCGATGCAATCACATCCACATTATAAAGACACATTGCGACATTCTCCATTTCGTCACAATAATATATTGAAATACTTGTAGTAATAGATTTATTATAATTTTTGTTTTTCATTCTGTAATACACATTTTTACAAGACTGTACAAAATAGATATACATACTTTCATAGTTGTCCACTATCACCCTACACTCAGTTTAGACATTCACCTTATGTCCATGCATATTTAGATATATTTTCAAATATAAGAAAGCATACACACTGGAATATCAAGTGTATAAAAAGATTGATAATATGCATAAGAAGACAACGAGAGGCAAATTTGAATAAATAATCATATATCTTTTTTTTTTGTCTACTCTAAAAACTGGACAAATAATAGCAAAATCGCACTTGGCAAAAAGAGGTACACGGACTAGAAATGACCGCATACATTTTGTTTTCCTTTGAATATACATACATCTTAACATGCTGATCTATTGCTACATTTGATCACACATCTTGTGCAGGAGTGTAGTCTTAAGTCTGTCACATTTGGCACAAATCAAAGAAATACTGTCACAAACAAAACAAACAATTAAAATCATGGTCTTCACTCGCGCTGGGTCTACTCTATACAGTGTCACAACAATTGGAATTATTAAATTAATACAAATCAAATTATACAAAAATACCTCGATCCTGAATATTTCTTATTTGTAATGTAATCAAAATTTTAAAATATTACATTTCCTGATCACCCTCTACAGAATAAAGTCGTCATTTTTCAGTGATAGAAATGCACTGCTTTTTCGTTGCAGAGCAGGATACTACTAAAATTGCTAGAATCACCAGAAAACCCATAGGCTTCTTTTTATCCTTCAGTCAGGATGCAGATGTAGATGTCAAGAAAAGGAACATTTTAATTTTTCATTATACTACTCCATGCACATTATGATGAGGAACATCAGTCAAGTCAAATAAACAGAGGGGTTCAAGCAAATGTACAAACTACATCTCAATATGAGTTGTTCAAATCTCAGATGCAAGCCAAGAAATAAAACTTTGAGTCGGTATGATGTGGCCCTTTTAAATGCTGGGGGTTGACCTTCCTCACGCTCGCACATAATACAGCACCTACCCTCCTTCTACAGCACTCTCTTACTATGTCAATTCCAGATTTCTAAATTCATTTCCTTTTCTACACCTTTTATTTTGGCTGTCCTACTTATTCCCCAATCTCCCACCCACTTCACCTTTCCAGTATTGTTCATCTCTTTTGTGAAACGCAGATTGGGGAAGCAGAGAGAGAGAGAGGGGATGATTGATCTGTAGAACGTACAAAAGGCAATTCTGGTCTCCATTCCTCATGACAAGATTGAATAGTGTCACGTTTCCTCTTATCCCTTCTAGCAATCGTTTTACCATCCTCCTGGACACCTTGATTCTACTCGCTTTTCCATCTCCTTTCCCTTTTCTTTTCCTCTTTAACAAAAAAAAAAATCATCAAGCTGTTTGACCTCACAGAAGGCAAGACATGAGACCAGAAAGACTTCTGCCCCCCCCCCCTCTCTCTCTCTTTTAATTCTTTTACAAGAAAGGATGAAGGAAAGAATAAATACAGCATTATTTTTGTCAGATTAGACTGTTAATTGTTCCCTGATCAAATAGTTTAAATCACACATTATAGTGACCTAGGTTTCCATCAGATCCTCCATCAGTTGCATACTTTAGAGCTTGCTTAAAATATATGTCTGCATATTAAAGAGGCTTATTTTGAAAATTGATGTAAAAATGTACATGTTATTTGCAAAGGAAATGTTAACTTTTCCATCATTGGTCCCTTTTAACAGATTTCTGAATAGCACTTTAAGAGAGAGGTAAGCACACACCGATGAGCCAAAGATGCTACACTAAAACATTAAATCATACCTTAACTCTATCAACATTTAAAAAAAAATCAATCAATAGCAGAAATGCATTGATGTTTAAAACATCTTTTTAAAATGATAACTTTTTTAAAATACATATTTACATTAATCTATACACATCTATCAACTAAAATAAACAATATTTGGCATAATAGATGAATGTGAAATCATACAGGACAAATGTATTTTGACACTTTGCATTTGAACTTAATAGATACAAAGACTTGGTCACCTTGGCAGGGTGAAAAGCGTCTGTGAGAACAAAAGAGTAAGCTCATAATATAGTGACAGTTAGTGAGATGGCCATCATTACATAGATCCATCAGTGGTTTCATAATGACTTAACATCTTACAGACATACCAAGGCAAACACATTAATTGATGTCATCCCATTACAAGAATTGTAATCCCGGCAATTGCACGGGACTGATTAGGGGCTTAAAGTGATTTGTACGGATGATTTGAATGGATAGCAAGCCCTTGCTCTGACCGGGTCTCATCATAAACAATGGCCATGATGGACAGATAGGAGAAGACACGCTGGATTTAATGAGAGGAGGATGCCGGCCAGCCTAGCAGCTAGAGGAAGCCTGTCGGATGGATAAATCATCCTTCACAGACACAGATGGTCGAATGCCCAGGTTATGACAGTAGCAAATTTAAAGCATTGCCAGGATTTAATTAACTTCATTTGGCAGGGGTAATCATTTCTTGTGGTTTGCTTACATTATTTCAGACTCCCATCTTTGATTCGCAGAATGCACGAAATAGAGATAAATATAAATCGTTCAATTAAACTCCTCTCGTCATATGTTTGGCACAAAACTGGAGCCAGTTTTCCTCATCAGAATGGTCTGGCAATTGCGAAGCTGAGTCATGCAGTCAAATGAAAGCTTTAATCTGCCATGATCTCTCAGGAATTAAGGAAACTCAGTAAATTGACTATTTGATGCAGCAATCCTCATTAGGCAATTAGACTTTCTATTATAATTTGATGCAAGGATAATTCTAAAGAACTTTGACCTGTTCTAATTATGTATGGTAAGTGCTTGCACATCTTTCACATATGGCATAACCGATTCCAATACAATATTTATGTTTTATAATCTAACTAGGCTTTGTCACTGGCTATACAATTTTAAAAATGCATAGAAACCTTGCTGCCCATATAATATCATTTCCATGACAGAGAGAGAAGACTGAAACCAGGTAAAATAAGAGAATATAAATAGACTGCTGTCATACCATGGTAACATTAAGGAAAGGACTGAACTCTTTAGCCGAGTCTGGACTGACTTTTGACCCATGAATCAACATCTCCTGCACGGTGGTGAAGTCATCAAGCATCATCTTGCGACCCTTCCTCTTATTCAGCTTTCGATGGCTCAGCTCCACAATGTCAGGTTCTCGCTTTCCGCCGCCACTCAGTATATCTTCCTCTAGTTCTTGAAGACATTCCATGCGTGCCTGCTGCATTTACTCTCGTCTCAACCGCTGATCCTTGGCACGTTCTAAATGTCGTTTACGATCCTCCTTGCTCCAGTACCTTCCAAGCTTCATCTCGCTGACTGCTTCATCATCCGTCGTCATCCCGGCACGCTCTTCTTGAATCTTGGTGGCTCGCTCCTTCAGGAGTCTATCACGACTTGAGCGCTTGGTGATGTAGCGTGTGCCATCTCTCCTGATCTTAACCTTCCACTGCCCCTCTGAATTCCCTTGTGAATTGTTCTGAGATTTCATGGCATTTTCCTCATTCTGGTTGATAAGATGGAGGTAGCTACGATAGTGCTTGGCATACCCTGGCACAGACTGCAGGCTCTGGATGCTACCATACTTGTCAAAACTTCTCTTCAGCTGCGACGCTTGCTGTTGGACCTTCCAATTGTGCTTTAATAGATTAGTCCTTGTCGAATCATGCTGCATTAAGTATGGGCTGCGTTGGCTGAACTGTGCTCTGAGATGAGGGTTTGTGGCAGGACTGCGTGGATATGCTTTTGCACCTGGTAGCTGTCCTAAATGATCCTGTTGCTGTTGCTGCTGCTGCTGTTGCTGGGTTTGTTGATGTTTGTGGTTTGTTTCTCCATTGTTTGTGGATGCTCCCTTACTAGGGCTAGAATGCTTGTCCTTGCCTGAGCCCTTGGTGGACCCTGAGCTGCTAGTGCTCTTTGATCTATCCCTGGAGCTTGAAGAAGATTTGCTCCTTCCTCCTGGACTACCTGGAACAGTTCTTGGAGCTCTATGAGATCTTCCCGAGCCTGAGCTAGACCTTCTGTGCTGCCTCTCATTTGATGGCAAACCATTCTCCTTATTGGCTTCTTCTTTGGTTTCTGGCGACAGGTCCTCTTGTCGCTGGTGTGAGTTGTCTTTCTCAGGCATATCTACCTTTTGACTTGATTCAGAGCTTGGACATTGACAAGGAATAGTGTCTAATTGTTCATCCTGTGCGTGATTGGACAACCACACATCATGACCATTTATTCTCTTTTCCTTCTGTAGCTCATCCTGCTGATCACAGATCAAGCGATTGCGACAAGGCCGGTTTAGCGAATCCCCACTCTGACTGGTAGTATCCATCGAGTCTGATCCCAACCTCATCACTTTGGTCTCTTTTCCTTTCATGCTCTCATCGGTATCACTCCTTAAATGCTTATTGTCACACTTGCTCTCCAGAGCTGCTTGGAACTTCATGCATTCCTCCACTGAGATATCATGGCCCATGAAGTCATGCTCTGCCGTTGAGTTGGACGTGAAGCTGTCGTTGCTGTACCTGAGGTCACCCCCACTGCCCAACCTAGTGGTATCCACAGGGAACTTCTGGTTGATACTGGCATCATCTACCAGGATCTCTTGCTCTGAGCTCTCATCATGTCTTGTACTCTCATCCGTTGCTCTTCCTACACCACTGTCCTTCTCTAGGTGATTGGAGGTGTTGGTTGTTCCAGTATCTGTGGTGCCATCATCATCTGGTCTGCCCTCCTGTGTCATTTAAAAAAGAGAAGAAAAAAATACATTTTGTAATTTTGTTTTGATAAGTGACAGAATGCTGCTTTTAGAGTTCAATTTTGATAGCATTGCAATGCTACACCCACACTTTTATAAAGGATATAAATTACACAGAAATTACAGTAAATACTGAAATGTTCTATTTGTATATAAACATGGATCGTCAAAGTACAAGTCTGACGATATATTAAATTTCATTAGATCATTTAACTTTTCATTACTAGCACATGAATATTTTATTACTGACTTCAAAGAAACATTAACATCTGGAAGACTACATTTCATATGGTCCTTTCATGTTCCGAACCTGTCTTATCATCTCATATGATCAAACATTCTTGTCACATTCTACCCTACTTGCGAGCGGCCCACTAAAGTGCATTCTTGTGTCATCTTTCCTATTACCTATCCCGAGCCCCACAAGAGGCCAAGTCAACACTCCTCTGGTGAAATGAAATGTGTCCAGCAATCTTCTTTTTTTTTTGGTACCTGTTTCTAAAAGCGTCACATATCTGTCTGCCAGTCTGTCTACCTGGCCCCACATTCCTTTTTCCTTTCCACATTTTACTATCAATGTATAGTCGGTTAGTCGGTCTCCGCTCCTTTCCTGAATATGATTTCCTATACTCTCTTTCAATCAAGAAATCTCCATTACCAACATCCCTCTCTCCTCTATCGCTTGCTTGTCTACTTTTAAGTTTCTTCTCTTTCTCTCTCTCTCTCTCTCTCTCTCTTGATCCATGAAAGGAATGAGTTACATTTAGAATCATATTCTCCATTCACGTCCTCATTTTGACCTTTTCAGTCCCTCTCTCTTCCTTTCTCTATACTTCTATCATTCCATCTTTTCATCTCTCTCCCCTTGCTGTCCTTACATCTCTCACCTAAAAGGATATCTCCCCAGGTGAAACTTTTATCAAAAGCTATTTTCAATCCCTCCTCTCATCTCTATCCCATTCTCTCTCTCTCTCTCTCTCCCCCTCCGTCTCCCTCCCCCTCCGTCTCCCTCCCTCCCACCCCATCTCGTATTGCTCCGACTAAAACGCATACCTCCCCGGGTGATGTGACGTCAAGCTGCTATTTGCTGAAGGTGTGCGGATATTGGTACATGTGCGACAAGTGTGAACGGTTATAACGCAGGAAAAAAGAGGTGTTACAATTCTAGGGTATTTCTGAAAGAGGTTGGTTAAAAGTGTGTGATATGCGAACGCTCTTTCCGAGTCTGGCACCATCTGCCAATCAATGGCATGTTTCTTTTTGTCTGTATGTTTGCTACATACGAAAGAGAACTCGTTTCTAAGAGATTGTAGCTTTTTGTGTAAAATGCTCACATCTCCATAATGGCCCACGTTTTGTAAGCAGCAAATTTTTATTTTGCTTTGCTTTGTTTTTATTTCTATCTGCATCCTCTGACGTCAATGAACAAATAAAATAAATGTGTTTCAGACACTCAATTTCCTTCAACTTTAACTTCTATACATGTAAAACACCACAAGTAATACATTTCAACTCCAGTTGCTATGCAGTCACAGCTTGAAGACAAATTTCCTCACTATTGCATCACTTTTCCCTGTGGACAGAATTTCACTTACTTAAAAATGTAAAAAATTAATGCTTCCACGTACAGGGTATCCTAAAAACAAGGGTTGCATTACAATGCTAAATTACAGCAGAATCACACTTGTCACGATACTTATATCTTCCTCAATCTCCAGAGAACACTTACGTTATCATGGTAGCTGATTTCTTAAGCACAAGGTCATCTTTGATGAGATACTCGCTAGACTTTGAAATAAACAAAGTATCGGACTTCCTTCCTACACTATCATCCATCCGCAAGTAAGACTTGAGAATTCAATCTGTAAAGTGACCCTAGCCGTGTGACTGACCATAATAAATCTTAGAGAAAGACACAGCAGAGAAAGGATAGCTTGCACCACTGGAACTTCTCAAAGTCTGGTAGAGTAACTAATACCAGGTCAACATTTGATTTATAATGGTATCTTCCCGGCAAAGGTCACTTACTCAAGATGAATGTGAAAACACATCAAAGGATTAGTGATTAGACAATGGCTTCATTGTCAAATGACAGTATTGAATTCACAAATAGGCATTTTTTTCTCTTTTCTTTTAACTCAGTCTCGTTGGACTATTTGCTCTATTCTGTCTCATCAGAATTCTGGTGTCACGTTCAGGGTATTACATGAGTGAAGCCAAAGTTGCATGGTGGTCAAATAGGAACAGCTTTAGATTTATTTTTCAACAGCTTCTCTTTGCAAACCAAATCCCTCTTCTTAAAAGGCTGATTAGAGTGGTAACCAGGATGAGTCACTCTAGTATTTCCCACAAAATCGAAGCAAATTGAACAAAAATGTGGCATTTTAGAGGGCAATTTACACAGTGACACCACTTTAGGGGCCCCCAACAGAACGAAAGGGTGGGGGTAAGGCGACTCCAATGTAAAACACATCTGACTTGCATGAGACCGCCAGCACGAGACTGTGGTCGATGGTCGGGTGGATGGAAACCTTCCCAGGCATGATTAAATCGCCACGGCGCTGCCGATATCGCACTCCCGTCTCGGCCACAAATTAATAGTCGTCGTTGGCTGTTGCAGAAAAGCTATACCGCTCATGGTTGCAGGCTATTTTGTCAGAGCAGTAATAGCAGCCATCAATTTGCACAGGGGCGAGAGAAGTTAAAAATGTAAATAAACTTTTTTTTCCCTAAACGAAAATGTTTCCTTACTTCTACTTGGAAGAGAGGAAACCGAACATGACAAAAGACCTAGAGTGAATGTCCTCAGATGCATTGAAGATTCTATCTCACACAGTTGGCCACATTCATTTCTGGAGTTTGGGAGTAAAACGCCTAAAGAAAGTATAAATTGTGATACATGCTGAACAGGACTGCTCTTAGATGTGGAAATTTACGATGACATCTGTGACTTGAGAGTGGGTGTAGGATTGGGGGGAGGGGGTGATTGTCACTGGTATATCTGTCGTGATGATGAACAGAGGTCACAGAACTTTTGAACTTGTCTGTTGCTAAGGTATTTCCAGCCATCTTCATTCCACAGGCAATAAATCTCTCTTTACATACTTCTTTGTGCAGAAATATTCACAAGAGCATTCTTGAACCCAGAATGAAAACAACATTTTCGGCCGTTTGTGATAAAACAGGGCATCAATGTAGGGATTAATTTGGCAGAGTAAAATTCTTTCTTTCATCACAACATTTCTCAACATAAACTATCATCTGCTGAGAGCAAGAAAGACACCTACTCATGCATTTTCTGGCTCGAAGAAGATGCTATCTACTCATCCTTTCCCTAAAGGTCCCACACATTGATGCTTGGTTATCGTTGCATGGATGTTTCTTGTAAACAGGACACACCCTCCTTCCTGAATTGTTAACCTAACCTGTCACCAACCATGTGATACATGCTGGCATATTTGCTTCTAATAATTGATGATCGTCATGTTGCCCCAAGACCGACAGGAATTGATGCATACATCCTCCACATTTACATACCATGCATTTCACCCACCATGCTGCATACCGGGAATTTGAGTTCCCGGAATGTTAACCCAACAAAACACATCCATAACATAGCTAGACGTATTCCCACGTTTCCAATCTTTGCTGCTTTTCATTCAAATTGTAAAAATTGGGGGGGGGGGGGGGGG
>BEXV01000030.1:174749-231306 GCA_003118195.1 Hemicentrotus pulcherrimus | reverse complement strand
GTGCAACTCGTCCTTGTTTCTCCTTGCTATGGCCAATTACCATGGTGATCTACCATGCTATCATATCACAATCATACCTCATCCTCTAAATCACGCACAGAGTAACAATACCCTATCAAATATCCATACAATACTCCTGGCTATGCATGCTCTCCAAAAATACAATCTTCATACCAGACTTTTCTAATTTCCATTCTCACCTCTACATCTTCAGTCAACGTCTTGAATTGTAAAAATATATATATTTCAATTTATCAATATTTTAGACTGTTGATTCGCTTGGATCTTCAGTCAGTTTCTTCAATTGTAAAAGTGATTTCATGCAAACAGGTAATGTTTCAACTATTATTTTGATTTGGAAGTTAATACTACTCCTTGGACTTTAATATTAGCTAAAAGTGAAAATGGCTAGAAGGGTTGAAGGCTCCTCTTGAAAAGACAGGTACCTATGGTATGTTTAGCAAAGGTTTCTGATTGAAAAGAGAGACGAAAAAAAGTTTCATATTCAAGTCCTATCTCGGCGCTACCATAAGGACTAAGATATGAATTTTAAGATTTTTGTATTTTGGGGTAAAATGCTTAATGATGCTGATGTAAATTTAGGAGAGAAGATGAGGGAATGACTGCATAAAGTGCCTTGTGACTAAGGCTAATGTGAAGAAGAAAGCAGCAGATTGTGTTCATTCCGCAGTGGTGCATCAAACAAAACCTGTGAGTGCCTCATGCTGACTGATGGACCTACTCTATACTTTTCATGACAATTTCAGCCTTTTTAGACTCTCTGTCTTTTTAAATGGCATCTTATATTTCACTCCCATCCATCATCTCTATTATTTAGAAGTATCCATGCTTTTTCTTTCTCATGCTCCATCAGTCTGTCTGTTTGTCTGTCAGTCAGTCTGTGTGACTCCCTACTCTTGTTTATTTATCTGTCTGTCTCTACATTTCAAGCAAAGCAAGATGTGTATATCTGCTTTTCCTCTTCTAAATGCAGCTCAGTTGTATTTTTCTTTTTTTTTCATAGCAAAAGTGTTGGTTGTGATGTTCTATCCATCTTCCAAGTTCTTCGTCCATGATTATTTGAAATACATGAAATATTAGCAGAATTGATTCAGTGCCTAGTACTTTACAGCCAGAACTTTTATATGCATGAAACGTCATGAATTTTGTGAGTGGCCCTGATTCGCAGAAGTTCCATCTCGCAAAAAAAATACTGAACTAAAACAGTGTATTTTTTAAACCTAATTCTTACCATAAAAATTCTGTCTGTCTTGGTGGTGGTGGTTATTTTACCTGGCTGCTAAGAAAGCATAAATGCTTGTAAGTAAGCAACCAGACGGCCGACGGCTTTAGGTCCTCTCCGAGGGACCTGATAAATGAGGATTAATGCCTTACCAAAGGGCACTAGCGCATCGCCTTGGTTTCGAACCCGGGTCACCGGATTACAAGACCACTGCTCTACCAACTGAGCTATCGCGCCTCCCACTGAGCTATCGCGCCTCCCGATATCTTAAACAATTTGTGACTGTTTTATATCTGTTGTTATACCAAAGTATCTGGTTTTACAGTAATATTTGTAGTTGAAGAAGAGGGGAAGATTAAAGAATTTGTGATTTAGGTGTCTTACCGAGTGTAGAAGACAAGCTGTGAACTGCATGGCTTCTTGGTGTGTTTGTTCTAACATGTCCATCTGAAGATCATCCAGTAGAGCGTTTCCTTCATACAGGCAGTCTTCAAACTACAGAAATAACAAGAAAATGATGATACATTAGTAATCAAAAGCATTTATTCTTTAGCTCTTTAGCTTATGTATGAGAGAGAAAAAAATTCAATATAATAAGATGTATTAAAAACCAACATTTGAGAACCAGGCCATTCTATTTTTACCCTATCATAATATTTGCAAGTTGACAGTAAATATGACAAAGTCATATAAACTGACTTAAGCAAAGCAACTATTACATCTGCCACTACATGCAAATGATATAAAAGACAATTGTGTTGCCTAACAACGAAAAAAATCATAACAGAAATGTACTTCCACAATTCACATCCTTTAATTTCAACACAATCTCATGTTTTAGAAATGTCTCTTAAAAGCTGAGAGTACGTCATGTGATTTCATACCAACTTCTTTCAGCCTAGAGTGACAATTTCTTATTGCCCATACATGTATCAAATAATACAGAACACCTAATTCTCGCATCACAAACACCTGCACTAAGCTCAATTTTCACACTTAATTCAAGCACACATCCGTTTCTGATCCATGCACACTGCTACAATTCTCGAGCTAGATACTTAAGAATAGTGTATCCCTCTGAATGTAAGCATATTTGATCCTCTTTTTATGTTTGAGATACCCCCTTATAATCAGCAAGGCATTAAGTATTCAATACTCCTGCCAAGAAGTGTGCATCTCTGTCCTAAATACATGTAATTTGACAATTTTTTGTGCTCGCCGCTACAATCAATGGAGTGTTGTCCCAAGCCAAAGATTTGCGAAAGCTGCTTTAATCCGCTCGCTCCTGAATTGGTAAAGGATACAGAATTCCCCCATGCATTATACATGGTATGACACCATATATGAATGCATTTTGTCACAATATTAGATGCAAAGTCAGATAGCCAACGGGGGAAGGGGGATTGGACGGAAATGATATCTTGTTCCCATCTCGTATCGACAGCAAATTACTGAGTCGAATCTCTTTTGTAGGGCTGAAAGGTAATGATGGTAGCCAGCCGGCCTTCGCTTTCTCTCCTAACCGTGGCCTGAAACCTACTTTCTACGGTCTGACACCTCTTTTATGAAAGGCATTGTAGGTAGTCTACTTCTCAGATTCTCAGAGGAGTAGAATTAATAACTACAAATTGGTTCCTGCCCTCAAAATCAGTATTCAAGACAGGGTATAATGGATGTAAGGGGAGCGAGGTGATACTACTTGCTTTGTATCACAGCCAATGGATGAATCAATGACAAGGGGATGTTAGATACAGTCCCTATTCTGTGTAAACAGATACCATGAAGAAACCATCTGAGTTGACACATTAGGATAAAAGCAGGTCAAAACCTAGGTAGGTCAAAATCTTTCAGAATTTGCAATAAATTAACACATAATCCAATGAATATAACATAATATATTTTAATATGAAAACAAGATACCGTAACTTTGAATTATTGTGTTATTCATTTATTTCTTTTTCATTCTCTAGAAAAGGCTCTAAGATTCAATATTAAGGGACATTTACTAGGCTCAGCTTATTATTCTTTAATTCGTTTAATAAACAAAAAATGTTTCTGTGACTTACTATATGTTGATTTCAATACGATACAAAACACTGATTTCAGCAGCATGATTGAAAGTTAGATTTCTGTAAGATACAAGTTCACTTCAGGAGTTGTACATTTTTTCTTTATAAAGTAGAATGATTTATTCCCTTACTGACATAACACTTTACAGTCACATGACACACCCATTTGCTGCTTCAACATGGAGCATTATCGGGGAAGAAATTGGAACACAATTATCTCGCTGGAAATGACAACTATACAGTCGATACGCTTTTATTTCTTCCGCCGAAATTTATATACGACGGAGGATGTGTAATCTGTCTGCTTGTTTCTAAAGTCTGAGCAGACTGATCAAGGTATGGTTCCCTAGCCAAGACTTCTTGACCCGATTGCATCCTGTTACATACCAACACTTCTTGGATTACATCCTAGCTTTAGTCACAATAGACACACAAGAAATGCTTGTTTGTTTTTAGGTGTTGATGTTTGGATGAGAAGGTTTGAGAAGGTCTGATGTAAGATGTGGGTTAAACAGGGTCAGGTTGCTAATCATTTCCAAGTCGGCCAAATAACCACCCTCAAAAGCAGAGTATCACTACCAGTCTTCCAACAACTGATACATAATGACTGATGACTGTGTGCTCTTTTGTATGGCTCGACTAACATGAATTAAAGATTGAATGGGACGATGGAGCACACAGCACGAATACATTTTTATTTCCTTTGAATGTAGATGTCTAATCAAAAATGATTTAATAACATAAAGATTATAGATGAAGGAAGAAGAAATCATCAAAGTATAAATATCACCTTATACTTTACCAGAAATTAACCCTTAAACTTACTCAACTGTTTTCATATCTACTGCAGAAAGCAATGACCACTTGTTGAGTTCAAAACAAACCTTAAAATTTCCCCCTTCTATTCCCTTATTAGTAGAAAAAAAATACTAAAGTATTATGCACTGTGTCAGTTTCCATTTACTAACTTTAAAATGTAAGCCAATAATAAAAAGTGAGAGAGAGAGAAAAAGAGAAAATTAATCAAATTCTACAACTTCTTGACCATATCTGTTTTAGTACACCAAGGACTTCAATCCAATCTTGGCAAACATGCAAGGCTGTTCCACGCCACTACCTGCTTTAATGAGGCATGCATTTCCGTATCATATCATCAACAGATCCCAATTAACGGATAAAACTGACATCTTTGCCTTGCCTCGTATCTCATTTTAAATGCCATTTCGTGACATCCGGATTTATCAATATATATGTCTTTTTCAGAGATATTGAAACATTCACATCAATCATTTTACCACACACACCACAGAAACATATTGTTTGGGCTTTGTGTCTCTATGAATTTCCTTAGAAATTACAAAATCCCTTGTTCTTACATTATCTCTGATTTTTGAAGTCAGAAAGCCCGAAAATATATCTTTCTAATTGCAAAATGAACAACACGCATCATTTTTTTAAAATGCATCTTGTGCTTCCTTAAAAATAAATAATTCTCATTCCATATCTCACTCTCTCCTAATTCAGTTGGGAGGGTGTGTCTGTCTGTCTGTCTGTCTCACTTTCACTTCCTTATCGATAATATTACTCATACTCAATCTCAGGGGTCTCACTACGAACCCTGCTAATGAAATCCCCACATGTTGCAAAATCAGTAAGAAAGTATATAGCGCAGGGCAAGAATCACCACTCTCGGCTGGCCACTAAATGAAGTCAACGCTTTTGCGGTCATGAACACTGTAAACCCTGTGCAAAGAGCCTAAATGGTTCATTCACTTATAATATCCCATCTTCATTCATCACGGTCAACCTAATTCATGTAACCCCCCTCTCTTCCTCCTCGCTCTCTGGCTGGGGGCAGGGAGAAGGGCTTAACATCCAACACGTATCGATCACGGAATGACAGGTATATGGAAGATACCCTTCCCCTCTTATCTTAGCCCCGCATCATCAGCTGATGACGTAGTCTGTGGACATCCCAAATTAACGCTACAGGGTTACTCATTAATGTATTCTGCCTCTTCAAGTATTACACCGTTTCTGAGATGTAAGTGCGCCATTGCTAGTTGGTGATTACGATGGGGTGGGTTGGAGGGAAGGATGAGGGCACTCCTCAACTAGCAAGCAATAATTGACCGCCTTGCACCAGTGCTAATGGGTCGTTAGGGAATCCTGTGTTGTTTAATATGTTATCTCCCATATTCTACACAGGAGCGGGTGAGAAAGTAGAAAACTAATGGAGGATTTGATGGAGAATAGATTATGGAGAGAGGCGGAAGGTGAGAAATTATCATGCATTAAGAAGTGCAGAATTGAATAGTCAGCGTGATATCAAGTCCTAAAATATGAATAAAGAGCATAGAATGGAACAAAGAATCTTTAACAACATTAAAAAATATAAGCAAACGATAATTGAAATATATGAAAAATATGACTGCCTCAATAGTTGACAGTGAGGGAGAGAAGGAGGGGGAGAGAAGGAGGGGGAGAGAGGGGAGTGTGAGAGAAAGACAGAGAGAGAGAGAGAGAGAGAGAGAGAGAGATGGATGACAAAGAGACAGACAGAAAGAGGAATTAACAGACAAACTGACAGACACATCAGTAGCCAGACAGGACGCTGCTCAGACCACCAGTGTCTTGACTGTGAACTCCTAACCCACTCATCAATCATAAGTTCCATAATACATCTAGCTGCTGACCATACAGACAACAACATCTCTCTGTCCTCATTTCAAAACCATCAATAATACGACAAAACATTATTTCATTCAATGGTATTTTGGAGATTCTCAGATGTGCACCATGATATGCATTTACATTTTCTTTTGGTCAAACAAAAATAAGGAGAGAAACAAACTTGAGATGGTAAAAAATTTCCAACAAAAAATGCATTTGCAATAAAATGCATGTCTTAATTCATATTTCATTCTTTTAATTTGATAAACACTCCAGTCCATTGCAAATTCCTATCTTGGTACACACAAAACCAATGCATATTACTGTTTTTTCTCAATATAGACATTACCATGATTGTGGAGATAAATGTAGTTTACAGAATCATGGGCTTATGAAATATGTGACATAATGAAATAACAAAAACAACATACAAGAGAGTGAAAAAGAAAAAGAGAGAGAGAGAGAGAGAGAGAGAGAGAGAGAGAGTAACTCCAATATTCTTTTTTTACAACGAGAGTAAAAAAATAAATGTATTTCAAAGAAAGGTGGTAGGAGGGAGCAGGAAACGTGTGAACACACAAAAGCAAATTTTTTTCTCAATAAGACTTCATATTTAATTCAGCATGAATACCATCTCTGCTTCAACTGAGCCATATAGACCGTACAGAGAACGTATTAATTATTTCCCATGTCTGTAACTCAAAACTGTCAGCAGCCTCGTATAGCTGTAGCTAGATTGCCAGCCTGATCAGGCATACAAATAACATAAAGCCCTTCACTAAACGCTGAATTGGGTAGCTAAACACGCGCCCACAAATCAATAAGTAACACCCAGCCAAGCAGAAAAACTGAGTTTGTGAAAGCCAGATCCATTACAAGCAATACTATCGTACGTGTTGGCGCTAAACGGACAAAGTTATGCAATATTGCATATTGACACCCAGACTACCAATGAGTGGTATTGATTTATTGATATTTATGACACTGACGTAAAATTTGTGTAATATTTATTTTGCACATTGGACTGGTATACACTTGATTACATAGCCAAATGAAGTTAAAAACTTTCATTTCTTGAACAGAATAAATGGTGAGATATGCAGGCACAAGATTCCACAATAAAAAATGATAAAGGATGTGCAAACAATCTGCTTCTGGAAAGCTTTGCTATGCTCAGTTTGGGTAACTATCTACACAAAGAGAGTGTTCTTGTAAAAAAACTGGTTGCTACAGTTTACAATTAAATTTTGTTTTTTATAGACATTTACAAAAAAGGAATCTTCCTTGAAAAATATAACAAATCAAAAGAAAGGGGAAATAAAAAAGATGTACAACTGGTAGTATCCCGAGTTCTTAAATGTGACACATTTCATGTCAGGTAAAATGCTCCATAAAATAATGAAGCAAACAAATTCATGTGAATACACAGTAGCAGTTAAATGATAGACGATCTGCCTCAAGCACCTATATACACAGGGATTACAACACAGGGATTACAACACAAAGATAATATTCATCTGCAAAACTAATAACGGTGAGCTCTATTTTGACAAGTCCAATAAAAACAGTAGAGCATGACAACCTGTAGGTCAGCTTAGCAACAAGATGAAGTCAATAGTGCCAGGAAATTGACTCAATTCCTACTATTCTATGACAAATGTGTATGTATATACACAGGATTATGATACCAGAAAGAACTCATTAAAGCTACCAGTCATTGTGTCTTGGTTATTAAGAGGGTGGTTAAAAGTCTCTAATCTCTGATATTGCACGTTTTGCAAATATTGCTTTGCTTGGAAGAGATTATTCCATCTCAAATGTTCAGGCAAGGTGTAGAAATGGAGATTTAACTACTCATAAATATACATGTATGGGTCATAAAGCGTTTATTACCAGGGTGTCAAAGTCCTAGACTTTAATTACATATTGCCTCATTTCCTTCTATTTGTATAACACTTTTTATTTCCAATGCACAGGTAGTGGATATGATGCAGAAATGGCACTCAAATAGCTGTCACACCATGTTATAGATTACTATGAATAAACGAGGGTTATTATGAGTAATACAATTTGTGACAATTACTGAGATCATTCATTAACTGCTACATTTTACAATCCGATTATTCAGTTGAAGATTGAACAAGCTTGCCCCATCAATCAATGTTTACTTCTCACAAAACCTATTTTTATTTTACTATTTAGTCAGTTAATCTTACTTTTTTTGCAATAAAGCTACAGATATCCTTTCTTTAATTTCAGTAACCAAAAGAGGGGAGACATGTCGGACTTCCCTCCCAATGATAAAATAATCCATAATAAACTAGATTTTTGTTTTACAGTCATTTGACAACGAAACAATACACCATCACTACAGGCTATTTTGAACATAACGAATGAACCATGTGTATTAATAGTATCAAAGTAGCTAAGCTTCTGGAATTCAACCCAACAGAATTGTATTTCCTGACCCATTTATCGTTACTGCCGCCACCACCACCACAGCCGCTTCGCATTGGAAACTATCTTAATAAATGATGGCAAGTGTTATGGTTCATGCTATTGCCTAACATAGCATAGCTGACACAGATTGAGGTTGATACTTGGTCCAAACAAACACATATGCTGTCAGAAGCATGGAGGAAGAGAAACAGTGACGACCATATAGTTGTGTTTCTCATCAAGGCTTGTTCTCACTGCCTTGAGGAGAGCACTGCCAGTACTCTATCAATTTTAATCATATTCTTGTTTTGTAAAGGCTATTTGTAACTGGAATGATGCTAAATAAGATATCCATTCTGTATATTTGGATGATATGATATGACATGATAGTTTAGGTCATAAACTATAGGGAAGGGACCCTAATTATCATTAATATGCATAAGCAAATAAATATGAAAGAATATATAAGATGAAGGAATCACCAAATTTTTTATTTATCGGTGGACAACCATATTTCATAGCTATGGAAGTGTAAATCACATGACTTGACTAAAAGTGTAAAATATAATGTTCAGTCACATACAGACAGGCAAAATCACGCCATGGGAACAGGGGACTCTTAGAACCAGAGAATGAACCAAAATACTTCAAACAAACCTCCTGGGGACTCCTGCTACATTGAGGCATATATTTGCTGTGCATGTTNGGGGGGGGGGGACTTGGGAGAGGGGAGCAAAGACGTCTCCATATTTTCCAAGAATAAATATTTCTATAGAAAGAGAATGACCAAGTATGCCTTATTCCAACATGACAACCCACTGGCAATTCCTAATGATATAGAAGGGGGAAAAACACCTTCTACCATGTCTCTTTTAAAGGTAAGTATATTCAGCCTGATCCATCATGTAATGGTACATCTATGGAATGATACCGATGACATTAACGACCACAAACCTGGGGTGGGGTACTGAAGGAAACATTGCCCTCTTCTCTACCATCCATGACCTCGGGCAGCTAGCAGACTCACATTGGATGATTTCCTCTACCAATCATTCTACTTCCAAAAGGGTTCCTTGCTTTTAAGAAACTCTGCCATCCAATTACAAGCATCAATCTATCCTCCTCTACCAATCCATAAATTCCCAAACTCCACTTTTTGTTTCGGTCTATTGTAAGCGATGTGATTAGTGCAATTACGACTGAATTATAGATATAAATTATGCAACGAGCTAGCAGCGTTTTTGCTTTGTCATTTGCCGACACATGAAAGTGAAACAAGGCTATCATCATTTTCATCCCTTATCATATCTCATCCTCCAGCAAAAAGTTCTAATGGATGAGATGGGGGAAATTAATGTAGAATTAGATCAACTAATTCAAAAGTATATAATGAATGCATGAGATGTATTTGGGACACAAATATTGCTTCTACTGAAATCAAACATCATCTACTTTAAAGAATTGGCAGCCAAAATGGTAAATGAGCAGAAGGATACAAGAGAAAGGCGAATCAAAAGAGAGAGGAAGACAGCAAGAGATAGGCATCATTCTAGTATGGATGATGAGGTGACCAAAATAAATTAGTTGCAGATAAACATCAGTGATACATATCTCTTCAATAATTTTCCTTGACCATCTCATAGCTTGCAGGAATATGCTGCCATCTTGTGCCAATATTGTAGAGAGAGAGAGAGAGAGAGAGAATATATACATAGAGAGAATAGAAGAGATTTGAATGAAAGAAGAAAGCTCTGTAAATCTGTTAGTAAAATCAGATGTCAGTATTGATTTACAAGTGACACACCATCAAAACACACTTCACACCTACAGATGGATAAATCATACTTTACATAAGATTTGGGACACAAGTAAACACTTTTCTGATGGGGTTTCCATATTTTTCCAACAACAAAAAAATGACCATGACCTCTATATAGGGTTCACCAATTTTCTGAAATATTTTTAGACCCATCCATCAGCAGTTTTCACAGATTTGTCTTCATCTGTGTAAAAAACAACAACAAAAACATCACAAATGCCAATATATGCTTTATGAGTGTAGTATCTGTGAATTGAAATATCAGGATGTGTAAGAAGAAAAAACACAATCAACTGAAAAGACAGAGAAGAAAACAATTGCAACATTGTGTACAAGGAAAAACAAAAACAAAGTAAAATAGAGGAAGACAAAGAAGGAAAAATAGAAAAAGAGAATAAAAGCAGGTAAATTGTGTACATGGAAAAAAACAAAGTAAATTGTAGGAAGACATGGATGGAAAAAAGAGTTGTAAAAAAAGGAGGTTGAGATAAGACAAAGATGTAGAAAGATGGAGAAATGTAGGGGAAAAGAAACAAGGCTTGACAGAATCTATAAAGTACGATATAGCCAGCTTTTCAGTGGTTGGTTGTCTCCTCCATAGACCTCAACATGGTGATATAATATTAATGTTGGCTGTCTACGAACCAGACTATAGGGGGCAGGGTAAGGGCACAAACAAGTGTCAGATGCACTTTAGGTACCGGACTTTAGGGATTTGCACCAGTCAAGTGTGGGGCTTTACCAGATCAGTGGTTTACCATATAGGGATCATGGTATATATAGATAGCTCCGAGGAACTACAAGGAAGAGAACTATACATTTAAAGGAATATACCTAAGATTAGAAAGGCTTCTTTGTAAGATGGAAAATAGGAGAGGAAGACTGGTAGATGAAAGATAGAAACCAATAAACTTGTTCAGACCATTGATTGTCAATAAAAATTATTCATCTTCCTTCCTCTCTTTCTACAGAAAAATATGAATGAAATATTATTTTAAACAACAAGGTAAAATTAGTATCTTTCCAAATCTGTCATGGAGTGACCAAGCTTTGTGTTTATGGGTTACATGTTTGTGATTAAGCTTATATATCTGCCTTGTAATTACCTATTTTTTCAGGCTGTATCCTAGTCTTTAAAAAAAAAATGGGGGGGGGGCATGCTTTCATCGTGTTTGTTTTTTTAAGGAAAGAAGTGATCGATAGAAAAAAAATCTGCTAAATTTATTGGAGTTATAAAGATGTGAAACTAAGGTCTATATAAAGATGTCAGACAAAATCTCTTTTCCGGAATGAGACATGTCGCAGCCTATCTCTACAAGCGTATACCACCAAACTACTTTCAAGAAAAACAACCTACAGTGTTTCCTTGTCTTTGCAAAGTCATTTCTCCCTCAAATTTTTTTGTTTCATCCTCTTCACATCTGTCAGGTGTACGGTAAAGTAACCAGTTTATTACAGGACGAAATAAAGGATACTACCTTCATGATGTAAAGACTATACAGCTGTAAACTGGGAAGAAGAATCTACTGAAATCATATTGAGTGGAATACCCTTTAAATGTTTTTCAAGCATCAGTCACTTTCGAAGGCTTTTGGTCTAGAAGTATTCATTACGGCATAATATTTTTGATAATTCTTATCTAAGAACATAATATCAAAGAGAAATTTGGTGATCTTTACTAAAATCTTTCCATTTTAATTATCATTATTTTGTAGGGACATGGCAGGGAGGGATAACATGAAAATAAAGTGGCTTTTATGAACGGTTACTTTTGATATATTTTACGAGGACAAAGGGTTCATTTGATGGGATGCGGTGAGTGAAGGATGAATTAAGATGATGTTTATCATCGAAACACTGGGTGAAGATCAAGAGGAACCTGGTGACATACCGACAAGGGTTATCGGTCAGGCTATCAAACTGGCTTGTGGGAAGGGAGCTTGGGAATTATGGGATATTTCAAAATACAAATGATACCTGTTAATTCAAGCATGAAAGAGGTACAGGTGGGCTAAAGAGGGCAAAGTTCTCTCATTTGTTTCTTAACATACCTCAAGACTGACACAACTGTCTTCAAGTACATATAACGTCAGGTTGAAGTTATGGAGTGACTTTCTGTTATGAAAAAAATGGCTATACATTCCTGTCTACATTAGATGTCAAAGATATTCAATAAAAGTTTCTTTTCCTCACATTAGTCAAATCCACTTTGCCTACCCCTCTTACTATCCCTTCCCCTTTTCTCTCAGCCTCATGTCCATTCCACCTCTTCCGGCAGCTCAGTTATTTGTTATTTGCAGTAATCTTGAGGGAGAGCGCTGCTCGTTCAACGAATCTCCATCGTCAGCCATCTCACGTTTCCCTTTTCTATTTGCGCGGCCGTGCAAACAGAGAGCTCTGGCGTAATCACAGACAAATCACCATGTGTTATATTTTGAGGTCCTATTCCCACAGCTCCCAATCAGACACATCATGATAATTCCAGCAAGGTATACCTCACAACCTCTCTTAAGCACCCCTTCCAGATGGAACATTGCTCCAAGGAGCATAATAAGAGTTGCCCACTAGCCCTTGGTCATGAAGTCCCATGCAACGCATGATATCCGACAACACAAAATATTGGTCTAATGGGAATGAGCCTCTAATCTTGAGTTTTGAAGTTTGCCTGGTATGAGGGCATACTGGGAGTGGTGGGGAAAGAAGAGTGTTTCTAGGATGAAAGTAATTTCATCTGTCTTCTCTGAATCTCTAACTGCAATGGTAGGAAGAGTATAACTAACTCAGTGTGTTTGGGGAAGGTTAAACATCCAAACATAGGCTCAAATGAATTCATGCCACTGCTGATTTATCTTAAAGGTCATCTGGCATTTTCATGTTGCACCTCCATAGATCGCATTGCGTTATAAGTTTGGGGCGGTATTGAAAGAGATGCACGCACTACAAATGTCAAAACAAATTAGGCTTTGGGTTATGCTGCATCATTCTCACTGCCAGATAATAAATACATACCATGCTACCATAAATCTCATACTTGCAACATATAAAGTTGTTTCAGTTTCATCTGACCATGATCTGACATTAACCAGATATGTGAAAATTGTGAAGTACTTGTGATTTTTTGACCAATCATAGCAATAGGCAAAGTTTGCATTAGTTAGCAATTTGTGCATTCCTTCAGCATCATACCTTGTGCCAATCCCTCTAAAAGAGATACTATTTACCCGTTGACTGCTGAATTCTCTATATTTCCATAGGTTTAATACAAAGACCACCCAATTCCAGAGGGTAATGGGTTAAGAGATAGTGCTAGTCCTGATGATTCAGAGTAGCATCTCTAACCAGGACTTTAGCAAGTAAAAGAAAGACGAATGGATGTCTGAAAGGTCTCTGGCAAGAGGAAAAATCTTTCCAAAGTGTAAGATTCTATGATGAATGCAGAAGACGTGAGGGGCACGTGCAAGTGCGATGCATTTCAGCCAAATTGCATTCCCCTAATTGATGAAACCGTTTGGAATCAAAGACTCTGACTACCAACCACCAGAAGATGTTTGCCATTCTTCAGGACTGATTAAAGATCTGAATCATACCCCCCATCACCATTGCCCCTGGTTGCTGGAGTTGTTCACAACCATGGCATAGGTAGGAGAGAAAGAGAGGGATGTTTTGAGAGGGATGTTTTAAGAAAGAAATACAAGGAACAGAATGAGTAAGATAGATACAGATGGAAGGAGAGGGACACACACACAGAGGGCGAGAGAGGGAGGGAGGAACGGAAGNTATGACCTTGTCTGTGGGTTTATGATGGAAAGGAGTGTTACTTGTCCATGTATCATTACTTCTATCAGAAAATGTAGGAGAGAAAGGGAGAGAGGGAGGGAGAGGGAGGGAGAGAGGGAGGGAGAGGGAGGGAGGAACGAGGGAGAGGGAGGGAGAGGGGGAGAGAGATAGAGAGAAAGCAAGTGGGGTTAGGTAAGTACACCATGCAATGTGAAAAAGAGTGACTGACATATCAAACACTTGTCACATACATGTACATGACTAAACTGTAAGATCTATGAATTCACCTACATGGGTTGGTTCAGACTGTTTCTACAAGTAAGAATTATCACACATCAAAAACACCAAGAATGACTTGAAACTCTTGCCCAATCAATCAAGCATGAAAGGGGATGGGGTGGGGGGTTTTCTTGGAGTGCGCTACATGCTGCTGATGGTGTGTGAGATCGATCCTGTTATATATGAACAAGGTCTACCTGAGAAAACTGTGAAGAGTTTGATCGATCTGCACTACTCACACTACTAAATATTTTCTGTAAATGGATGTTCACGTTACCCTTCAGAATATGATCAATGAACCAAGCTGAATCATGCCCGGTTCAAGTGCTTTCCAACACAAAGAAGAAAACCAGCACATGCCCAAGTGTCTTTACAAACGTGCACTGTGCACTGTTTGACAAATTCGCAGAAAGAATATTTAAGTCCGACTATGTACTTACTCTTCCTTTCACTACATACGCCTACTGAACAGGTGAGGAAAGGGAAAGGAGAAATGTAAAGAACTTGCAAAATTCAAGTTTTAGAACAAGTATTTAAAACCGAGTTGAACAATTATCTATGGTAGATGTTGACGTTCTGTAATACTCTGTACAACTCAGTTTGCATTGAAATCAATAATTCATTATCAAACCTAAACTGCGGTATTTACATCTTTGTCAATACATGAAATTGTAGCCTCTTATCTACACCTTAGCATCAGGTTCAGGAATTTTGTTCCATATTCTTCATGAATAGCATTGCATTTTTTTAACGAAGAACATTATATCATGAAAGAACCAATGCAAAGGGATCTAGAAAATGAAAGAATGGGGAGGCATGTGGTCACCGAGAGAGGAGAAAACTTTAAAAACCCAAGAAAGATGGAAAAGGAGGGAAGAAAAGAGAGCTACAGAAAAAGAGAGATTAACAGTTGGAGACAGAACACTGTAAGTGATGGTATGTTCTAAACAAATAAAGATTCGGCATTTAAACAAAATGAGAGCGAAGACTTGGGGGGGTAATTGGCGAGACGTGCAGCTGGGTGACAGATGCGTGTCAAAGAGCCAATGATCTGCCTAATTGCTAGGGTGCCGCCAAAATGCACCTTTGATGAAAGAATGGAGGCAGAATTCAAAGGAACTAGGTCATTCATTTAATCCTGATTGGGTATTTGTATTAGCTGCTTACCGCATCCCATTTGATCCATCATTCTCTCTTTCTTTTGGTATATATCTTCTCTCTTCCTCCTCCCCCCTCTCCCGTTCATCTTTAGGCTTTCTGGAAGCATTTGCTTTAGGGTAAATACATTTGTCTTGTCTTATGGATGCTTACAAATCTATACCATGATTCATGTTGGCATCTCACTTTGGGAATGCATAACTCACTATGGTACAGCAATGGATATCTTTTTTTCAAACACCATTTATCAAGTACTATACAATTGACAAGGACCTTCTTGCTTGAAGAGGAGCAAAGAAAAAAGTTGTGATGGGCTGGAGGAAATTCATGTTTTCTCACTTATGAAATAAACTCATCAAATGATATATTATTCATGGTTAAAATAGCCATACATGATAATGAAATATAAAACAAGGTGCATCAACTATTCATTGCCTTGAATATTTCAACACGTTCCAATTCCTTAAATCTATGACTGACGCCATATACTAAGCTGGTAATGAAGTTTAAATTGAGAGCCTAGGGTCACAAAGGGAGTTCAATGTAAAGTCAACAATGAATCTGAATCATTTATTCATGTTTGTCTTAAGGCTTAGAATGCTATTCAAAAGTATCACCCCTCTCCCTATGTCTACCCCATGTCAAGCGTCATTTACTTTCTAATGCCTCCCTAAATGCATGTTGCATCCTTAAATCCCTCTTACCATCACCTCATATTTTCACCTCATAAATCAGTCACACGCTCAGGACTCATATCTTTCTCAAATTTCTTGACACAGCAGAGAGGCAAAAAGGGGGAGGGAGACAGAGGGGATTAATTCAGAAGAGAAAGAAAAGTGGATGTGTTTGAATTAAAATAGAGATATAGAAAAGAAAATGCATTAAGCAAGAGCTGCAGGCAGTAATTACCTGACAACATAATACCCTTAAAGACATAGGAAGTGAGGGGTAAAAAAAGAACATACAGAGAAAGATGCAAACACCCATCCAATGTGTGTGTTTGTGAAATTACTAAGGCTTGATGGTCAAAGTTGGAGAAAAAAAGAACTGTCATTTTGTAAGCAATAAACCTTTCCCTCCTCATGCAGTCAATGTCCTTTCCTTATGTCTCCCAAATATGCTTCAGTTGCAAATCTTGTCAACATCTACCCAAAAGCTTGTCAACAAAGATCCATCAATTCCTTTGAATTACATATCAGACATATATTATATGAACATCTTGTCTTAAATAAAACCAAATACATTTATTCTTCAAATTATTTCTTGATGAAAACTATTTGTATCAAGGAACATTTCCTTGAAGATTACTCTCTCCTTGCCCGAGGTTTATTACCTAGCCTGCGTGAAATAGCCCCCTCCTTGAAAGTTCCATGTTTAGTCTAAAGACACTTTTCTATTACACATGCCTATTAGCATGGACCTATTACCAGGGACAAATGACAATATAACCCTGTACTTAAGGGAACACTTCAATCCTCCATAATAGTATAAAGATAAAGCATTAATGTACACATTACTCTTGAACATTACCGATACCTATTAGCAAGGACAAACAAAAATGTAACCCTCTACTCTGGGGGACAACCCCTAACCCTGTGGGGACACCCCTGCCCCTATGAGGTCGCCCCTATGAGGTCACCCTTACCCCCTATGACGTGTGTACAGGCAGGACATTGTAATCCCGGGTGGTCCCACGTCAAACAAGTAGCCCCGTTCAGCCAATGGTATCTCCAGGCAGGGGCAAATATTGAGAGAGTGAGGAGAGAAAGCCACTGGAATATATTGTAAATATTTTACATTTAAGATCACAACACTGCATGGGAGAAGGACATTGGTTTTTAAAAAGACATTGCAAAATGTCATTGCTTTTTTTTGATTTTTTCAAAAACCTTTAAAAAATCATTAGGCTTATAATACTTGAAAAAATACAAACAGACCTCCCCATTTTGGTTTAACCCTTTGAAATCCTATTTCAAATTGTATACAAGCAAATCAAATATAGCCTTCTTTCATCAGAAGCCTCACTATTTTCACCTGTAACCCCCCCCCCCCCCCCCTCCCACCTAAAGAAGCAGCATCATCATAATTTGTTTAATTTTACATTTTCTCTATTTCACTTACATTTTAGAGCAATTGGATATGACAAAACATGCATACTATGAGTAAGGAAGGGAATAAGGGCAAGGGTGAGGTAAGAAAACTGTACCCCTTGGGGTTATAAATGGTCAGAACATAGTTTGTTTTCATGGGTGGTCTAATGTCAAGGGTAACCAGCTCAGATTCTTGTCCAAACATTAGTCGACAGAGAGAAGGAATTCTGGCACATTGCATTAACCTAACGAACGCTATGAAGACAAACAGAGACATTCTATAGGTTTTACTGGTCTCATGAAGTCTGCCATTTCCAATATTCACTGAACATATTTTTGCTTCACACTTTCTCAGGATAGATGTGTGAGAGAAAATAAACAGAAAACAAATTATTCTAACTTCAAAATTCTTCAGGATAGACCCATGTGAGGATATTAACTAAACATATTTTGGCTTATAAATTCTTAAGGATATGTGTATGTTCAAGTTCCTGTGAACCGTTTGGCTCCATACTTTCTCATGATAGAACTATAAGCAAAGCATATTTTGGCTATTCCAATGAAGATAATACATTGGAAATCAGCATGCCATATGTTTTACCATTTAACCTGTGATCAGAATGAGAAATTAAAGGCCTTGGGCTTTGTACAAAAGGCCTTTGATTCATCTACTAAAAACATAAAAATACTACAGATATCTTTAAAAATGAAGGGCATGAAAATCACAGGAATTTACCCATAAAAAACTGCATTTGAATAAAGTTGGTGCATAAAACATTACTTTAACATAATATACATCCTCAACAGTCTATCAGCTCGACTTATCTCTGGCTCGGCATTCAAAGGGTTAATAACATACAGCGAGTACATGGATTCCTGCCTTTCCACAAGTTATTGGAAATTCCACCAAAAGCAAGCTGACAATCAAATATTTTGCCAGGAGACATGTCATAATTGACCTACTTGTTGTGACCATTACCACTTATTACATTAGCTTCACAGCAGTGGTGATGACTTGCCCATTTGTGTGTACTTCTATTGGTAACCTGCTTAGGTAGAAAGCCATACTTTGTGCCATCTCAATAATAGATGAACTCTACACTTCCTTCGCTATATGCTTTGGTTTCGTTAAACCGATGTTATTTCTTGGTCTTAGATGCTTGAGGTTTGAACCTTAATAATATGATCAAAACTTCTTGTTAGACAGCTAGTAGTTAAATGTTGGTATGAATCTTGATAAATATAGCACCTTTATTATCAAACATGGTTTCATTGTTTTTTTTTTTCGACTTCTTAAAATTTAAAGTTCTGATTACATAAAGTGGTATTTGTTACATTACATATCTTAAAACATCAGAAAAGGTTGTTATTTTACTAGAGTCCTTTCCAAACAAACTTTTCTTCTACTAAAAGCATCTAGGACAGTTGCAATTAAGTGAACAATTACCACAATGACAGAACACTGAACAATTTCTTCTAAACTTCTGTTAATTCTTACATAATTTGATATGACAAGGATACTGCAAATGTATCTCTTACACAACATCCTAAACTTCCCCTCTTCTTTTATACCTGCTCACTGCAATATGCATCATCAGATAGTTATAACATCAACTTTCACCATCTTTATCAAATAAGGATCACAAATTGTGGCAGGTCACATCTCAGGTGCAGTCAAGTGGAAGTTTTTCATGTTGCTTGATCAGTTTACACACCCAAACATGATACACCCACACACTTGTAAATGCTATTGATTCCGCATGAGGCGGCTTAGATTTGATTATTTTTTGCCCTAAAATAGCATGAATTGCTCTTCGATAGACCATGTTGTGAGGCGAATTTGATTAGGGATCCATTATTGTTACATGACAAAGACTTGTGTTTCCTAGCAATATAAAGAGAGAAAGAGAGGAATATAGGGACATCTTGGAGATGTGAAGAATCAATGCGTTAAGAGAAGAGTTGAATCTGATGAGCATTCATAAAGAGAGAGCAAGTGCAAAACTTTTAAGACTGCAAGCTATGTTTCAAAAGCTTACAATGCAAGAAAGATATCATCATAACCCCTTGATATCTTGAAGAATGTATAGGAAATAGAGTATGAAAGAAATGAACAGAGGAAAAGATGAAGAAAAGGGTGAAAATAAGATACATGAAAAATTGAATACCAGCTAAAAGGGGATAGCATATATAGAGAAAGAAATTAAGAACATGGTCATTTAAAACAAATAGAAGATATGGAAGATATGGAAAAAATGGAAGAAATGAAAGGTATTAAAGAGAAAGATAACATTGTGGGGGAGGCTGATAAAAGCAAAATTGTGGAAAAAACGGATGGAAGAAAAAGAAGAAGAAGAAGAAGAAGGCTGATAAAAGCAAAATTGTGGAAAAGTGAAGGGAAAATAGAGAAACATATAAAAACTAGGAAGAAAGCAAGCCCCTGTTTTGCAGCAGACAGCAGTGCTCCCTCTTCTCAAGACAACCTGCAAATCCATTTACACATTAGCAAGATAAGGTTTCACCAGGCCATTCTCAAAAAATCTACAAATGACTCAATTTTCTTCTCGCGTCTTCTTCTAAAATTGGATAATCAAATAAAAGCTATTTTCTTCCATCCTCTCTATCCCTCTGCTCCCCCTCTCCCTCTCTCCCTCTCTCTCTCTCTCTCTATCTCTCTCTCTATCTCTCTCTCTATCTCTCTCTCTCTATCTCCCCCTCTCTCTCTGTCTCTCTCTCCTCCTTCTATTTCTTCACTCTCTCATTTCAATCTTAAGAACCGTTCTTCTATTTTATATATGTGACAGAAGTATATAGAGCACGGAATGGGTTCCTTGATATTTGATATGAAAAATACATAAAAATGGACTTTGATGGTATTCCTTTAGAACTGTTGAGTTGAACTGACTGCCAGACAGAATATATTGTACAAGGTAATATGCTAAGAGCTTTTAATGCTTTCATTCTGTACAATGAATTTAATACGAAAATTGACTTTCGGTACCGGATTATAGATCTTCCTGAAGGGCGTATCTTACCAGTCATAAGGGAAAACGCGCGAGGATTATCTCTTCTGAAAACCCATCAGGTCATTCCAGACTCATAAATCAATGCCAGAAAGTCAGCAATAAAGGTATTGATAGTTTTTTTACAAAACAGATCTCTGCCCGAGGTTAGAATCATTATTTTCAAAGAAGAGAATGGTTCTATTTATAGAGAAATGTGGATGGTTGACCTTGCATTTGTGGAGGATCAATTTCAAAAGGGACAAGTCACAGTATACCTGGAAGATATGATTATATTTGACCGCATGAATACAGCTGCATTGCTAATCTTTACTTGATCTATCAGTCTCACAATTAATCCAATTCATTATCTCTTCATTACTTCTTCATTGTATCATTGTTTCAATCCCTCAGTCACTCATTCAGATAGGATTACACCCAACAACAAGTAGTTGACGCAATATTTCAGCAATACGTTCATTTACCACTCTTTCAATCACCGAGATTGTGACAGAACATAAATAATAAAAATAACCAAATTCTATAGAGAGGGAATTGTCTGTATTGTCTGTAGAGAGCCAGGAGACAGTTATAATTCCTCTACTTTTAGTTGTAGCATCTTTCAGACTCTTTACAAACAAAATATCAAAATAATAAGCTTACCCTGAGTTGTGGTCTGCAAACTAATAGTGAAGTACATGGAGTCTGAAGAAGGAAGAGCGACAACGCTTGATCCTTGTTTATTACATCTTCACCATTAATCTGTAAAAAGATAGATAATGAAATTTGAATTCTGTTTTACTGGTAACAATCATCAGTTTATACAATTTGATACATATCTTGTACTTTTATCTTTTAAACTCTGTACACATTCTTGTAAAATAAACCAATTTTTATATCAATACTTTAGTTTTTAGGTCCTTTTTAAAAGTTTGTTTTCTTCTTCTAATCATTGTTTTTATTTCAGCAGTGTAACTAAGGATCAACTTCATACCTGTAGAATTTGATCTCCTTCTTTTAACCTTCCATCATCATATGCTATGCTGTTGAGATCAATCTGCAATTTAAGGCACAAAATAAAAGATAGAAGATAGGGTTAAACAATCTAAAATCTGAGGACTTTTGATAGACATTATATTAACAGCATCGTCAGGAAACTCAAATTGGTAAAACAAAATGCCACACGTACTTTCATCATTTCTCAAGGCGCAAAGCTTGTAGTTTGTTTATTTTTTTAACGCCTAGTTAGATATCTAGGTAACTATATGTGTTCACACCTGCGACCTAGGGCTGTCTGTGTGCGCTCCACACGCGCCGGCATGTCGCATCGTCTGGGAAAAGGTCAAACCCCTTGGGCAGGCGGTGGGACAGAATCAGAGAAGAAAACAAGATAGCTCCGCCATCCTACAACTTGTAATCGACATGAAACGTTATTGACGGATCGAGGAATATGTAGCTCACGGCCAATTTGAGCAGAGCTTCGGAATGAATGCCCTCCTCCTGCTCCTCCCCCTCTTCAATGAGGGGAACTTCATTTCCTTCAGGGGGCTTGCAATCGTTAAAATGAATTTTTAACCAGTTCCATCCAGGAGAGCTCTTATAAACATCCGATACAGCCAAGTGGGTGCCCTATGATTTACTAAACTTGGTCTGCAGGAAACAGATAGAGATGGCAGATGAAACCCTGAATGAATTGATAGGAAATGATTTTTTTTTTCTTTCTCTGTGTCCTAATTCCGAGTCTTTTCTTTTTGTGATCAGTAATTATACATTCCTCTATCCTAGGTGTGCTCTATATCCCTCGGGCCAATTTACCACTCTGACCCCTGCTGCATGTCTGCAATTGATTTGCAAAGAGCGATAGGCATAGTGATAAATGCTATGGACATTCTGATAGTCAATACCAGTCTGCATCTCTCTCCCTCCCTCCCCCTCCAGCCCTCTTTTCTTGCGACTTCTTCTTCTTCCCTTTTTCGAACACTTTCTAGAGCATCATACGCCTGGCAGGCCCCACAGATGCAATTTCCTAGATGTCTTTTTGGCTCTGGGCTAGTGGTTGTTTTCGATTGATCCTCTGCCTGCCCCGTTTCAACTTTCATGCCTAGATCTCAATGGGAGCACAGGGTGGGAGGAGAGGAAAATAAATCTTGGAAACCAAACCGTTAGAAACAGGATCCAACCCTATTGTCCTGACCTAGTATGTACACCTGTGTAACATGGATACCTTTACATTTACATGTGAATCCGAGGAGAACGAGGCGGGGGAAAAAAAAGAGGAGAAAATAAAAAATCAACATCTTGTTCTACAATCCAGATTATATCCAGCTGCGTAAGGAGTTTCTTTGGCTGATTTCTGGTCTAAGATGACACATGAGACAGAAGAGCACGAATCACCATCCAGTTATAGGTCAATATATTGGTAGTGAATAGTGGCTTGTAAATCAGAAGCTTGGAACAAGCACCTTGATTGAAAAGAGGTCTCTTCAAGGGTTCTCATTTCAAGAATGATAGAATCAAAGCGATGCATCAGCCAAAAATTAAAAAAAAGTTTTGAGAACACTTTTAAGAAAAGAAAAGTACCTGGTATCAGATGAGACATATAACACAATTTAACATTACGGTTAAAAACATGCTTTTCTAGACTTTTATTTTCTCTGGCTTCAGGCATCACTGCTTTAATGTTTTCAATTTGACCTTCTACATTTCTCACCTACCAACTAAAGCGGTTGGGGCATCATGTTCAGTCTACCTCTTTCTTTTACTGATTCATGTCACTGTTCTCTTGGCCACATCCCAAATTTCAAGAATCCTAGAAATTTCCCACTTTGATCTAATATAGGTGAAACCATAGAGGACCATATGATACTGGGCTCATTTCCCACAACCATGAGATGCCCAGGAAGGCATTTTTACCGCAAAAATTCATAATTACCAATAATTTGTTGGTTCATGTGAAACCTCCCAAAATGCTTCCTCTATCTTGGCCAATCAGTGTGGCACATTGGCGTAATTTACGCCGGTCGTCGTGTGCGTGCAGCATGCTAGGGTTATTGATCACGAGAGACGATACTCATTTTAGGTTGGGAGTCTCTCGAGACCGTCCCATCCACTCTACAAAGCTGAAAACAAATCACGCTGCGCTGCCACATAACCCACGCACAGGGACCAATTTCGCATCGAGTGCTGAATACCGGATCAAACTTTTCAAATGCTTGGCGGTGTCGCTTACACCTTGCTGCAGACGATCACTTGGCTATTTGGGAAAATTGAACGAACAAAAAAAAAAAGTAAAATAATTGAGCCCCGCTTGAGCGAAGAGGAAAAAAAATACATACGATATGCTTTTCCCATACCTCAGTCAAAGAGAAAAGGAGAGAGGAAGACAGATTTGACAGGTACAAACAGATGAAATAGCAGACGATTGGAAGAAATTAAGATATGACAATCTGCTGACTTGGCACGCAAAGGTTGAATCAGTGATTAGGGTTTGGTTTGGGTGACGGTTACTTGAGCAATCAAGGATTCTAGAACGGTACACCTTTCAGATTAAACATATGGAAGATTCATCTATCAAAGCTAGACTTATGACCACATATATCCAGGATTGAAAAACAATTTGAAATGGATGGATAAATCTGCTTTCTTTGTGGATAATGAACGAGTTGCTGATGAGCTAGATGACATATTTTCTCTTTGATTGACATTGCAGTACTCATCGACCCCTCACTGATGTAACATGGCAATTGATCGGCCTCCAATGCACAATATGGGTCATTACTGCAATGCATCAACTAGCTGAAACAAACTGACAGTCAACGTGTTGCTATACAAACCAAGCATAACTCTGTGGTCTATGGTGAATTCAAAGTATAATCAAAATTCTATGCAGAGTATGGCCGATACAGCTGGAGAAAAAAAATCACCAAATCTTTTTTTAAATTTCTCCAGAGAATCCATAAAAGCAATTATTCTAAAAGGAAATATGACAAAATCTTCCAAATTGCCAAAATGCAACACCTTGAACAAGTTGTCTAAGCTCAATATTAAAAGTATATGTAACGAAAAGAAGTGTGTCTGAATTTTCATGCCAGTGATGTCAGTATGTTCACACAAGACTGGTAGTCTAAGTTTTATACGCAGACTTTGGATGGGAGTTAGGAAGGAGAAAGAAAAGGGAAAGGATTAAAAAGAAAGTACAGCACTTGGAAAAAAGACTACTCCTTGATCGCTAACTAGTCAAAGAAGAGAAGACTGTCCCAGTAAAATGGTCAGCTGCAAGTAATTTGATTAGCAATCGGGTCAGCGCCTCGCCTTTTCTTTTTTCAAATACTTTGCCGTTTCCCTTCAATGGTAATCACATCACGTGACCACTGAATTCGCCTGATTGCGTTATGTCCATATTGCCAAGCGCTTGCTAACACCTTACCCGACAAGTCCCACCTGAATTGAGTCCTCTTCCTTTTCATTCTTGCCCTGAGCTTGATGTGCCCTTTTTGTCCTCTTGCCTAATTGCTTGCACTTCCAATGTAGCGAATCAAATGAAATCACACACATGGCTGCCGAAATTAGCATCTTTTGGTGGAAAGAGCTGCTTGTGTCGGCACATCGGGGCTAAAAATGCCGATAACCGTTACTGCTGCATATGGCCGTAAAGAGTTGAAATTTCATGAAAGACAAAAATTACTTTCTCCTCCATCTTTTGGTGAAATCATTAAAATGCATGAATGCGTACATGACATTTACCGGACCAAACATAGACTTCATACTCATTATCCATTGCAATGATTCTCCTTGTTTTTATCAAACGTGGTATGAACACTGTTAGGGTTGTCATGCACTGGTAAATATTTACAGGATTTATAATCATAACCTCAAAAATCAATTTCATTCATTACGCGTAACCCGTTAAATACTATGCTCAACATAAATCAAGCCCACATCTGTGGAGTATGGAAAATACATGTTACATCAAAATCATATTGTATCCAAACAAGTTAATCAATTGAAGAAGATAAGTAAGATGGCGATCATAAATTTATAGAGACAAATTTTCACTGGGAGATGTATTTAACTCATCGGGATAAAATGAGCAAATATAACTTAAAGTAACTCTAATGTTACCCCCTCTCAGCAACCACTAGATATAAAGGAGCAAAATCCAAATTTTATCTGAGGATTAGTTCCAATACATTCAACATCAGTATCCTACTAAGGCACTGCCATTTATATCATTGATACGCCTGCTAATCTTCAAGAAAGTGTGTGCGATTTCAAGCCAGTGTACGTGCCAGGGTATCCCCATGGAAACAGAACACCCAAACCTCCCCAAATCTTTGTCTCTCATCTATGCAAATGAGCTGACAATCGACCACCCATCCGAAAAACAATACTCTTGACTTTTGCCACCCTTTCCATGTTGTATTGACATTCGATTTTTGAATTCACTGAGGAAAGCTAACTTGTGAAACCAGAGTTCATTTCAGTCCCACAAACATGCTTCCTTGAATAAGATTGTTTAAGCATCCTTGTTTGGGTCATGTTTCTTGTTTGACTGGGGGGAAGAAAAAAATACTCTTCCTACGAATGATCATCTTCTATCCCTACTTGTCTTAACTTTTCACAATGTTATCATGGGCTGGTTGAAAGCTGATTTCATCCCTTCATACCAATGTTGAGTGTGATTGAAAGGGAAATCACCAAGAAAGCCCGTTTCTACAGAGATCAGCTGAATTACGATATATTCTGTTCTCTTAATATTACCAAAATATTAAAATTTAAATCTTTCTACATTTTTTTTTTTCAAGAAGTGAGGAGATTAAAAAAGTAAGATGCTGTTTAAAGAAAACATTGATGATTGCTTTTTCATTAAATCATGAGACATTATTATCAATAAATTTAGTTCATCAGGTTCTAGATTTAAGCACTTTGGACTTGAAGTTACAAAAAAAAATCAGAAAAATCAATCAGAAATTTGTTGGGTCATGTATACATAAAATACTTCAAACCCATTACCCTTGCTAATAAGGTTCACGTTTTCTCTGCGGTTATTTTTCAGAGATACATTTGAGTTGTTTTTGTTGTGCAAATTTCTCCTTTCAATTATCTCAGTTCTCAGTTCTCGGGCACGGCATGTAATAACACACTTTACCCTTCCATTGACTGTAAAGTTTTGTGCTGGCTGTATCCCAATAACGCTCTTTAATTTTCTCGCAATTAGGACGTGATAGTAACTGGGAAATTAGCATGCTACAATTTAATGTCCAGGCACCATGGATATAAAGCTTTTACCCCCATTCTAAAGATTGATGAATGGCAAGATTGGCCATTTAACCTCCAGCTAATAAACCAACCTACTAAATAAGAGCATAGTAATGAACAGTGTAGGTGGATGAAAGAGAGTGATAGTGGGGAGAGACAAACAAATGTGGTAGCAATACATAGTGAGGGGTGGGGATGGAGAGGGGAGAGAGAAAGAGAGAAAGATAGAGAGAAAGGGAAGGAGAGAGAAGGGGGGGGGTAGATAGAGTGACTGAAAATGAGAGTGAGAGAGAGTGAGAGGGAGAGAGAAAAGAAAACCCAGGGATGCAGCATAAGGATGGACTATCCATGAACCTTTTATCAACTAAATTCTATCATTCCAACAGACTTAATACAGGACCCTCCCCTTCCATTAGTAATGGGTTACATGTATACCATCATGTGTCCTTCATGTTGAACTAGTTTGAATAGGTATTGTAAAAACAAAATATAAATGCTGCACCAGACAGACCTATCTACTGCTGATGTGGACACACTGCAGGATAGACATCAAATAGCTCCTGAATTCCCGACTACCCACCACAGTTAAAAATACATTGTTGTTTACAGGATCATTTTGGGTTTGCCCAATGCAAAATGAAATCTATTCACCATCAAAACACTTTTTTATTAGAATATCAGAGCCATTCTGAAGCTTTCCAGAGCTGGATATCTATATGCTCTTGCCTACTGTTTTCACTGCTACTCACTACATGATTATAAGAATGGACTTTCGTTACAACAAAACACATTTGACATTAATGACAAAGGTAATGTTGGGATGTATAGCACCAAATACACAGACAATTCTGATATAAGGTTTATTTTCTACATACATGGAGCTGTCACCCTGTCCGAAGCGACATTCTGGATAACATTCACTGAAATGTTGCCACTGTATTGACCTCATGACCCCAGTCTTGTTCTTTAATCAAGACCCATATATTTACCCACCGTCGCCAGTGAATGACAGGCTAATTAACCCTTTGCTTGGGCAGTGCTTGCCTAGTTCAAACTTTTGCATCACTTCATGATCTTTGATATTTGCACTGGAATCAAGCAATCGGAATACACACGAGGAAGGAAAGGTGCGATGCACTGGGGTAGGGGCCTATCGTCAATCAGGGCAGGGGATCGGCAGGCTAGGGCTGCGTAAACACACAAGCGATACGATTCCTGGGAGATGAGAGCCATGAGTATTACAACTTTCACCTGTTTGCAATATTCGATACAATATTTACTTATCTGATCAGCGGGGATTGCGTTCGCCCAAAATAGGAATCTTAGAAGGGAACACGGCGAGAAGATGATAGCATCAGGGCAAGAGAGAGAGAGAAAGAGAGAGAAAGAGAGAGGTGGGGGGGGGCAAGAGGAGATGGATAAAACGAGGACAGAGAGAGAGAGAGAGAGAAAGAGATGGGTGGGGGGCAAGAGATGGATAAAACGAGGACAGACAGAGAGAGAGAGAGAGAGAGAAAGAGGGGGAGATGTGAGAGAAGAGAAACCAAAATAACACAGGAAAAAATACAATAGAAAAGCATGAAGGTGAAAGAGACAGAAAACAAATAAATAAAGATAAACTAAAAGAGGGAAGAAAGAAAATAAACCAAAAATAATTTATGTAACCATACAAAATCACTTAGAATACGTATATGCAGTTTATATGTTCTGCGAAAGGAAGAGCAAGATTAGTTTTAAATGAAAACCAAATGAATTAGTGATGGAACTTGACCCAAATTTCAAGGTCCTGAATCTTCAATTACTCAGTGATTAGGTAGGGAAATCTAATATATGCTGTTAGTGATACTTCAAGAACGCAGGAAGTTCATAGCCCTTCAAAGATGCATTTAATTAGAAATACTTGTAGTTCTTCCATTTCAAATAGCTGTTCCATGTTCAATAATGTTAGGGGAAATGAATTTTTCAAATGTCTTTCCAAAGATTTGAATGCAATAAATGACTGGAAATTTAAATTTGAAGCAATTATATCAAACTTGCAATATTTCATATATTTCTTTTAAAAATCTCCTTCAAAAACATATGTCTAACATATGACCAAGAATATTTGTCTAATGTTTAATGCAGTGATGAGGAAATGCTTTGTCACCAAGTTACCTTGTGCCACAGTTCTTGAAAGCTGATAAAGACCTTGCTCTGTTTTGCACCCAGGTTATAAATGACAATTATTGTTTATATTCTGGAAGGCTATCACAGTTGCTTTCCCACAGCACTGAATGGGTACACCTATATGCACAAGGCTATAATTTCCACAAACCCAGCAGTGATAAATAATTCCATAATTACTATATATTCTCATTAACCCATTTTCATTGAGGATGTTGTATCTGATTAAGAACTGACCAGGTGCTTTCACATCCTCCCTGACCCAGCTTCTATTCTTCTTGCTTTTTCTTTCTTCTTCTTTCTTCTACCTATTAACGAAGAAACTGCACATTTCCATCTCAAGGGCAATGTTCTTCTTTTTTTTTTAAACTGACCCATTCCTAAAATTAAAAAATAGTTCGAAATCATTCAATGTTAAGGAGAACAAGGAAAACAAGGTGTCTCTTCTGTGTAGCCTCTTATGTGTGTAGGCCTATACGTCATATGATGTGATGAATAAGATATGCAGAAGGAGCCGATTTTGGATGTGTTAAAGGCCTCAAGGGTGGAAAAGAGAAGAAGTAAAAAAGAGTGCACTTTGGGATTAAGCACCAGAGGAGATTTGAATAAACACTCATCGAGTCAGAAGAGAAGGCCTAAGGAGAGGGGCAAACAGAACGGGATAGGGGGAAATGGTGAGATTGAAAAAGGGAGAGATAGTAAAGATTAAGTGAAGATAGCATAAGATGAAGCAAGGTATATGGAATTAAGGAAAGCAGTAACTGAAATAGGGAAAAGAACCAAGTCAGCAAAAGAAGACATACGTAGGAGATGATATTGATACGATGTTTAATTTGTGAACTTTCCTTTCCATCTCAAGATATTGTTACCAAACTTAGATTTTTACTTCTTACTTTTAACTCTCCTTTTGGTAGGGAATAGTCACTATCCAGTGTAGTCAATTAAAAAAATGCCAATATTTCCCAAGAGATATATCATATTTTGTCAGTTATATTTCAGGAGTTACAAGCAAGGAACTACACAGCAAGAATGTTGATACAGAAAGCAGGGTACTAACACATTCTTCATTTGCAACGAATCAGACCTCAACCATATGACAAAGATCAAAGTACATAGCCATATATAGATCAAAGACATATACCCACTTTTAAGAATATATGTATTTGTTAGACGTGGAAGAGAAAAGTCATGTAGCTCATATTTGATATGGCAAGCAGACAATAAGATTGCCTTGATGAAAAAAGTGCTGCCATCATTCTTGCATCAAAATGCATGATGTATACAAGATAACCTAGCTCGGCAAACCCCCCCCCCCCTTCCAATCTAGGAAAAATGGAAGAAGAGGAGGGAATATCTTGAGATTGTGACAAGACGATGTGGAGAATGCTGAAAGAAGCCGAATCGCGCATGGAATTCACATCGGAGTTGATTGCAAGTACAGAGTAATGACTTTGACACCCCGTCATCAAAACCTCCGAGAGAAAATAGATAAAATGCTAATTAAACAAGGAAGTCAGGTATGAAATGATGTAGCAGAACGCATGTCAGGTGTACTTTGATCAAGGTTTTATCTCATTTGTTTAGCAAATCTACACTAACCCTGGAGTGTCACAAAAAAAGATGGAAATTGCTTTCTACTCTTTAGAGAAGTGTCTAAATTGTCTTGCACTTTTCTACATCTCATAAATTGTACCTAAGTGGAAAGAAATTTATTGTCATTGAAAATAACATTTGTATTTATTGGAAGTATAATTTGATCAATTACAAATGCACTCATGTTTGTCTGGAAATTTCCCCACGGCATCAATTTAATCACCTAATTTCAGATATTCTGTATTCAGTGGTATCCTACACAAGGCAAATACCTCAGTTTGAGCTCCACCGCTATGAATACTTGGATTTAGATAAGCATCATCTGGGATCATAATTTAAAATGTTTTACCTACCATAGATGAATTTGTACTGCAATAAATGTCAAGATTAACGATTTGATGAATCAAAAAGAATATTCCTCCATTGGAAGTGTTCTGACTTATCAGAAATCAATTAGGATGTGGACAACAATAGCCATTTTCAAACAAGGATATGAGGGCTCTATAGCTGTGATCAATGTGTAGAGGGATATTCTGCCATTTTGGATGCTCAAGAAATATCAATAATGTGGCAGGTTTCAGAGAGTTTCTGCACTCAGAAAACTGATTTCTAGAAGATTGAAATTAGTAAGGCAGATGCTATATATTTACACCAACAAAGCAACCTTAAGTGCATACTGTATCCTTGTGCACAAACTTTATTATGAACATACAATAAAAGTGAGACTTTGATGACCTTTAGCTAAAGATAAAGCGTGACAACAATTGCTGATTGCTTACTGGAGAAAATCAAAGAAGAAACCCTTACATTTCTTTTTCAATCACATCTTGATTGCTTGTTATCCAACAAGATGACCTTTACAAAATGGCACTTACATCCTGCAAGAAACTAACAAACATGAGACATACAACCACGGAAACGATAAGGTTTGTCAAATTGTTACAGCCTTTCCATCCCTCTCCTGCTCCATGTGAGCATTATTGGTCAAGCTTGAGCGACCCGATGAAAGATGGACTTCCTGTCTTAATTCCCTACATTTCCCCTCTCTCTCTCCTTTTACCATGGCGATGTCCTATATTCATGCTACTCTGAGCACGACTGACTGCCCAGACTGCTGGCTGCGCCTGCCTACCTGCCTGTCAGAGACAAGTTCAAGGTCTTGCTTGCTTCGTACAGGAGGCCAACAGCAGGGCTTAGAATGACTTTATCCATGCTGTCCTACTTCCTCTGCAGCCTACAGAGCATGGGAGGGGGTGCTTCCCATTGTGGAACGGATGTGTGGGAAATGGAATTACAACTTCTCAGGGAACGATAATGAAAGTACTTCAGGTATTCATTGAAGAAAAAAGTTTCCAACAAATACACTAAGAGATCATAATTATGAGCAATTTGATCATTTCATGAATTTCAGATGAAGTTAAATTAGTATTGCACTGTAATTCTGATTCTCAAAATGATATGCCTGGATTGTTTCCCCCCTCTCAAAGCCCCAATATATCAATTTTTAAAAATAACTAATACTTGTCATAATAATTTTTGAGAATGGTGCGAAGAGTACTTCCAAGGAGTGAACATTCCCGACATCTTATTTCTAAAAACTTAGACTGTTTCTAGCCTAATCTCTCTCTGTGATAAAACAATCCACAAATGTAATTAAAATGACTGCAAGAACTTTCCAGCACCGTTTTGAAACTCACCTCACTTATAAAGATACCAGAATCCTCTTCTGAGCCGTAACACAGCGTCAGTCCTAGCTTCTCCTTTGTATTAGAACGCTTCAAAACAATATCCTGTAGTGAGAGAGAGAGAGAGAGAGAGACAGAGAGAGATAGTGGTTAATAAAAAAAAGCATAATATATCAGTTACCTACTTTTAGATAATATGCTCTAAACAATAGTTATCAAATCTATTTACAAAGAACTATTGATGAAAGGCAACTTTTTAAGCTTCCAAGCCTTTATGACACCTACAAGCAGTTAGGACAATTTTGTGTCAGGACAATTTTGTGTCATGACGATTTTACAACCTAAAAATATTCATTTTCAGTTCTGCAGTTTACTCTGTTCCCCTTGACATTTCACAATTTTCCAAATCAAAAGTCTAGTGACGTTTTTCATGAAACATCAACTCTTTTCCTGCTAAATTCCTTCTCCCTTTGAAAGCAATCATGCAATTTCATAACCCACAGGAAATTACAATTCACTCTGAAGTAATCCATCAACTAATTGTTAGAGATTGACACAACACAAATTTAGGTCCAAATATGTCCATGCATCATTGCAAACATGACACTTCATGCAAGTGATATATAAGTTCTGTTCAAAGCAATTATGCAGCAAAAGTGTTGGACTCACTGGATTGCTTGTAATATATCTAATAATAATAATAATTGCTCACATTTATAATGCGCCTAATACTTTGTTGCTAGGTGTAGCACATATTTTTACCCCGGTCATCGGATTCAGGCTTTCCTGCAACACAATGTATGCACATTTTCCACTCCCTGGGGAGCATTCCAGCCAGTCACCATTTTACAAGCGCCACTTGCTTATCCAACCACATTAACTTTCGCATCCTACCAGGTACCCATTTAACACCTGGGTGGAGAGCAGCAAATGTAGATCAATGTCTTGCCAAAGGACATTAGAGCCGTGGCGGGGACTTGAATCGCGGAACTTGTGATCCACAACCCGATGACATATCCTCTTGACCACAACACCTCTACTAATTAGCTTTATCCTCATCATTTCATTATTGTTGGTTTTTTTCATACTTTTTTATAGAGTTCATTAATAAAATAACATAAGCAGAACAATAGAAACAGTTGCAAAATTGAAATGAGTATCCACGGTTGTTGCCAAGGTGATGATTGAGACTAGAGACAAATCTTCAAATCCTCCCCAAATCCGCAGATTGAAAAAAAAGATCCTATGCCCTTAGCTCCCAAAGAATCCTGGCTGTCTTTTGTTATCAATCACCACCTACGTTCTTCTGAGTGAAGTTGGATCCCAAAAGACCAGGATTAGGATTGGATTAATAATCCAAAAGATGTATTTTAGCTCTAAATCTGACAATTGAGATATACTTTTAGACGGTAAAATTCTTTTTAGTAACATATAGCAATTTTGATTTTGCACCTTTTAATAATCTACAGTAATAGCCATCAAGCTTTTTTCACTGAGAAAACTTGTTAGATAATGCATGAATTCTTTCAAACTATATAAAGAATTCACTCCTCCATTTTTTGGATCAAATATTCAACTATTTGGGCAATTCTCTTTATAACCTATCTAGCCAATCAATAAGCACTTGCATATAACCACTCAGACATTAAAACCTACACTCGTCTCAGGCTTCCTACACTTGTTTCATTTAGGCTACCTCAATTCAATGTTCTTATGCAGCTTTCATCCTTCTTAACCTTAATCCTTTGGTTTGTGGGTCAGGTAAGGGATCCACCTGCCCGCTTATCTGATCAATACGACTGCATACCCTATCCCTCTCCTCTCCTCACCTATCCCTCTCCTCCCTCCTCTCACATACAATGTCAATACACAACACTTTACAAGAGCAAAACAGTGGTATATCTATTTTCACTTTCTTTTCACTATTGAGTGATATAAATATTAATCTTATTTCAATAGAAGCAGAAGGTTCTTATCTTATCATGTAAGGCATGATAATATTCAATTATAAAACATGTCTATAATGCTTTAACTTTAGATTTAGAAAGGAATAATACTTGTTCCTTCTGTGATAAGGATATCTGTTAACCTGTTTGTATAAAACTGCACAGATAAATAGGAATCAGTTTACAAACTTATTTGATTAAAAATGGACACCATATATCATTCTCCTGATTAATACTATTTTCCAGCCATATCATGTGACACTATAAATTACCTTATCTGCTTAGATAAATAGCTTGCAAATATCAACGACAATAGACATTGGAAATATATATTTAAACCATTCTTGTTGTTGATAGATTTTGCATACCTCACATAACTTGATATATCATCATGGAAGCTGCACACTGAAATGCAATTCCATATTAATATTGGAATACAAAGACAGGAGCGCTTGCACTATGCACATATGACTATTGTGCTTAACATGAAACATCAGCAATAAAAACAACTTTTGCTACAGAGAGATAAAAAAGAGGGGAAAGAGAAGAGGAGGAAGAGAGGGAAGGAGGGAGGGTGAGAGGGAGAGAGGGAGGCGATAAGAGGGAGGGAGAGAGGGAGGAAGGGAGGGAGCGAGAGGGAGGAAGGGAGGGAGCGAGAGAGAGAGAGAGAGAGAGAGAGAGAGAGAGAGAGAGAGAGAGAAGGGGGAGTAGGCTGAGTAGCTTGATGCATTGATTTCAACCACGGACACCTTCTTGCTTACTTAGAAATCCAATATACTTGTGTTATTTATCCCTTGCTTTTCATCTCGGCTCTAACCCTCTGTCCACACGGGATGAAAGACAACTCCAAGATATTAAACGGAGGACAATTTCATAGAAACGTGGATCAGAGGCAGAGGTATAAAGAAAATCAAGGGAGCATTTTGTTCGGGGTTCAGAAAGGTAAGGTGTTACCCCCATGTTTCGGATAGAATCATAGGCAGGTGGAAATTACATGGATAGTTGCTCTGGATCTCTATCTTCAAAGATACAAAGGAGTTCAAAACAGGGAGGAATAAAATGGTGAGACAGAGGGTGTTAGCAAGAGAGGAACTACAGATATAGTTATACAGTGCAAAAGGAAAAGAGAAAGACTGATGGAGATTGGCAGAGAGAGAGAGAGAGAGGGAGAGAGAGAGAGAGAGATAGAGAGAGAGAGAAAACAGAGACAGTCAGGCAGGCAGACAGACAGACAGACAGAAGGGAGATTTAAACATCAAGAAAACACTATGACACATGCACATCAAGTTCATACACATTCTACATTTTCATACATCATCCATTTCATTCCTAGCTGTTAAAACTATGTATATTGATCTACAGAAAGCATAAGTAATCTTTAAACTCTACTAAATTTTCTATCTTGATATCGACACAACTCTCAAGGTATTTAACCACCAGGGGAGCTCCAATAAAAGACAGTATGGCATCTATTTTTATGATGAGCGGTGTGTGTTAACAGTGAGTCTATGGGATTTGAAAGTGATTGCAAAATGGTTTTATTGATTGTTTAAATGATGCAGCACTTAGTCTAGACTGTCACGAGTGCCAGACTAGGGGGACCAGGATTTCACTCCAGCGGCCCTGTGATGTGGTAATGAGTCTCATTATCCCATAAATAGATCACAGAGTGCACCCATTATGGTTCATTTCAAAGGGGCCTTTTAGCCCTCTTATGGGAGCCATTCATCCTTTATAGCCACTTTGTAGAGTGATGCGCTCCTTTAGAGAACATATAACAAGCGCAAACATTTATCAAAAAATCGGCAATGCCGATACATAAAAAAGGACAATTTCATTGCTTAAACCTTCCTACGATTTATTGGAATGTGGAACAATCACTTACAAATATTTGATTTCTTGACTGAACAATTCTTATGCTCAGAATCAACTGATAAGGCAGCAATTCTTCACGAATAAACTAGTTAGTTTTACTTTCCAATCTAAAGACACCTAAGTGATTGCAATAAAACCAACATTTTTAACACTTAAAGCAAAATTAGAATTCTAACTGAGAGCTTATATATACAGTAGTATGTTTCCAAGAGGCTTTTACATCTGTACTCACACTCTAAACGCCGTGACTCACACATCCGTGCCTTGGTATTTTCTTCCTAGAATCTTAAAGTGGGTTTATGCTTGTATACTTCCAAATTTCCCTTACATGCAAGAACACATCATCATGTACAAGAAAGGATAAACATAGGAGGATGTGATCAGAAAGGAGAATGGAGAGAATCTTTGATGAGAATAAACATACCTCGTACTCCATCTCATAAGCCCGATCTAGACAGTCCTCCTCATCAAGGATGGGTAGGTCCAGGTTCCCTTCCATGGCCTCTAGCTTCTGGAGTAGTTCCGAGTCCAAGACTGAGAGTGGGTCCTCCGCATCAAGGTCACATAATCTGGATTCAACAAAGAAAATAGAAAATGTATCATCTAAACTGCTGTCTAAGGTAGATAGCAATGTAGCAAAGCTTTCAAATGAAAGTAATGGTTTGAGAAATAGTACTGCAGTTAATTAGATGATAGAATCAATACATCAACCTCTAAATAATCACTTTGACATAAATCAATTAAGTATGTCTACTATTGTGCTATTACATATATTCCATTCTTGAATTCCATTCCATATTTTACAAACTCCATCCTGAAATCTAACATCCTGAAATCATACTATTTACCTGTTCTACTCTAAAGGCTATTATCATATAACCAATCGGAAAGTGTTAATACTTTCATAATTTGGATGCTATCTATGGTGAGTTCACCCTTAGTTCAAGCAAGTAATTGCTCTGTGCATGTCCCTCTTCTTTCATTGCTCCGCAAGCAGAAGATGCACAGCTCCCTCTATCAATAGATAGATCTGGATATGCCACCGCATTTTCCAAAGTATGTGACCATTACCACCATCTAATGAGAGCGGCTCTCATGTTCTGTTATGTGCATCACGTGTGATTGTGTGATTGCAATGAATGGCAAACATGCTGGTAATCATTATCTGGGAATTCCTTTCCGCAGAACCATCTTAAGACTGGGGTGTGGAGAGGAGGAAGAATGTATAGTACAGAGTGGTGAGAATTAAAGATGGAATGGGACTGTCCACATTGAACAAAGAGAGCAGTATAAACCATGAAGCAGTACAGTCTAGAATTAAGGAGGTAGAGATGTGACATTAGAAATAAATGAAGAATATAAGCAAAAAAGAGATGGCAGACCTACAGACATACAAACAGAAGAGCAGGTGTTTGGGGCTTTTTAAAAAGAAAAATACATAGTTGATGCTTGAGGATGAAATGTGTGAAATACAAAATGCCTTTCATTTAGCCATTTCAGGAAAACTTCAAGGGCTACAAATACTGTGAGGAGCTAAAAAGACAGTGGAACAGACAAAAGTAGAGGAAATGGCAAAAGAAAATAAAAGCTGAACATCACAAGAGGAGTAAAGAAATATACATCGGAGACGGAATGGGGGAGAGGGCACCCAAGAGAGACATTGGTGAACACACCAGAAACATAGATATGACTTTCCAGCAATCCAATAACAACATGGCATCCAGTCAAAGAGGTGCAAAAATAGACATCAGCCGGGATCAAACCATGGAGATAAAAGTCAAGTGTATTTTATGTCATAATCCCACATCATAGGAGCCTATGAACTGGAAATCCATCCTCTACCCAGGCTCGTGGGCACAGGAAAAGATGAATGATGATGCCAAGATAATCTTTCCACCCACATCCAGAGCCGTTCAAAGAATAGAAAGGAAAAGCGAGGATGATTCAAAACTAGAACATTACCAGAAGTCAAAGAGAGCTCAGAGAGAGAGAGAAAAATAACTGGTAATAGAAGATGAGGAAAAACCTAGGGAAAATAACCTCTGACACATAAATACTGATGCTGTACAATAGTATGTTGGCCCTACGTCTTTTTAATGGCCGTTTCTTGATATGACTGCAAAACTGGTCAAACTTATGTGCAAAATTGTGGAGAAAGATGTTTTCAGCTTAACAGGAAATTTATGAGTATGTCATTTTTAAATAGGCTAGCTTGCAATCAACTTCTCTCAGAAGTTTGTGATGATTATCAAAAATGTTGTACTCAGAGTACCTATACCAGAGGTCAAACTTTTTGTTGCATTTTCTTCATTTGTGTTTTCCCCATTACGCACAAATCCATTTCTTTAAATGAAAGAGCTGACATTTTGTCAAGATCACGAGTCCATTTCTTTGAATGAATTAGCAAACATTTCAACAGGATCTCCCTGCTCCCTAGGTAGTAAAGGAGTTAAAGATGGCCTGAAATGGAAGCCAAGCAACTAGTATGTAATGGAGACAGTCTATATGACACCCTTCTGGAGCTAATCACAGAGATTGGCAATGAAAACAAGCTAGGTTCAGATGTCGACTAGCCCCAGGACAACTTCACCATCTTTTAATTCGACGCCGAGTCAGTGAGGGAAAGAGGGACAAGGTTGCACCCTACGGATTAGCGCCACCATATCAACATCTACGATTACGAAGTGTGATAGGGTAGATTGCTGGTTAGGGAGGAGAGGGCAGGAAAATAATAAGCTGGGCTTCTTACACTTGTATAACACAGCATCGATGCAGTATGCTAATGCCTCATTTGGAAAGATAACTTTCTACTGCCCATTGAAATTTGTAGTTGTAGAACAGTTAAGTGAAAGTAGGTTGTCTTTCATTGTAAGTAATGTATTTTTCCCTATATCAAAAGCATTACAAAATGTATACCTACTTGTATATACATAAACATTAGTAGTGAATTTGAAAGTTGTAAAATTACCTCTTTAAATATTTGTGTGAATTAAAATATGTAATTACAAGCTACCATAAATAAATAATGTTTTCACAACCCGCTGTTTTGACTACTGACATAAATTCATAAATCATGAAAACCATTAAATGTATACCAATTACATTCGACTATATAATGGAATACATTCCTTTGTTAACAATACACTGTTTATACGTTGAAGTACAACATCTCTGAATTGATTATGAATGGTTGAAATGTTGTTCCCATCTTTCTTCCTGTAGACTCGACCAGCATAGCAAACATAAGTAGCCAGATGTTCCAAGCCATTATTCTGTTCAGTGATATCAATTTGTTATACAGTCAAATCAGCAACAGACTACTGGGTCCGAGTGGCCATATGTCGTATTTCATTCATCATCCGATGGCCCTTGATATACGGGTCACCCATCCCCATTTTCCACAGTACTGTACATTGCCAGTATCCCCCATTATCCATGGTATATGGACGCTAAACCTTAATGAGATTGTATCCTCCGTTATGAAAACAGAAGGGGGTTAACTCACATGCTTTAACACAGAGTTAACGCCCTTCTGGCGCTGAACAGATATGAGCTTACCCATCTAATGTCCCATCACAGTGATTTTCACTGGGTGGTAGCGAGCATCTCTGTAGCACCTTCCACATCAGATCCTCATTCTGAAGCTCTGTCTGCGTCCCTACACTGCACACTGTCCTCTCCAAGGGACTGGGCACTCTCCCTTGACCGTTGGGCGTGGTGCTCCCGTTCTTGGCCGTTCAGGCTGACCGCCTCATGACCTGGACAATGATGGGTTCCTGGGCATTCTTGAAGGCTTCCACTGCTTCCTCATGAGTGGCTTTGGACAGGTCTTGACCATTCACCTGAAAGATACCAAAACAAAGGAAATAAGATTAAGATACATTGTTTTTTTAATTGGATATTTCAAGTTATTCATACATTTTCTTGCATCCTATTAATATGACATATCATTAACGTATTTCATCCAGAGCAGAAACCTACTTACCTACATATATTTTTGTGATATTATTGAAAAAGCTACAAGAAACTGAAACATACTTTGCAAAGAAGCATTTACACAAAATTCTGCTGAAAGATGCTACATTTCATTGCAGCAATTGCACAATCCTTTCAGCCCTAAAACAAAAGTCTTATGCAAGGGGAAAATTCCTTTCACCGCAGATATTTATATGGATATTTGATTAAAATTATATGAATCCAATAACGTGCCCCTGACATTTGAGTCTCAATCTTTGATCTTGAAACTGTCTCTTTACTAAACCAAATCAAATAGAAGATACCCAAAAGATATCATAACATTCATATATTCCTTCTAATCAGGTAGAAAACTCACTCCCACTCCAATATTTACTGGGCTTTCTCATCTGCTATTCATTATTCCACACATCAAAGTTTAATTCCATATCAAACTGGTTGACAAATCTCTTCCTTGAAAATCTTAAAAAGCTTTTGTAATCTCTGACCAAGGTTTACAGTAATCCCACATGGGGCTTGCTTGACGAATGATGGAGAGGTGTTACTAAAAATTGATTCGATAAAAATATCACTCCGAGACACTCGAATAAGTCCTAAGGCTTATGAAACAAAGTTCGACTCAAACAAGTTCAGACAAACTGAGAGACAAGTGCACTGCTTAAGAACCAGAGTGACCTTGCGATATTTCACAGAGAGTGAATTTCATAAATATTAATACTGGTCAGAAAACCTAGAGAGGCCTAATTCTAGAAAGGGGTAAACAAATCTTGAAGACAAGACAATACCAAAAGGGTATGCATAAATAAATATGACTGGTGCATGTAACAAAAAAAAAACAAAAAAACTACAAATATTCAAATCTCACTGAATTGAACAGTGGGACAGATTACCAAGTGAAAATATACATTTAGCTACAAATATTAGAGAAAAAAATCTTGACACTATTTTCTAGAGATCAGCACCAATTCACTAATTGTAAAAGATATCTATAAGTTTGTACACAAAACTGTTTGACAGATGATAAACGTAATACATTCCAAGTACCAGGAGAAAAAAATTATATATATAAAAATTTTTTTTATTTTTCTGATTGAAACTAACTTAAAGTGTCTCTCACTGACATAATCTCTGTGTTGACATAACTACAATGATCTTGCCATGTTCTACATCAGACCGAATCCCCAGAGGATTCCATGACAACAGTCTTCTGAAGGAGAACCATAGAATGTAACCCAAATGAAAATATGGAGATTTGCTGCTCCGCTGAAGGTACTAATCATTCTTTTGTCACAGTCCCAGATATAAGCTTTCCAAGGGGGATGTATTGATCTACAATTGTATGGCATGACCTCAGTATACCCATGACCTCTATTCAATGGGATGTCTGTTAGTTTTACAGCACAGCGAGCTGTTATCAAATATCTACAGATGACCTAAAATAAATTGCCAACCTAACCACATATGAAATGAAAATAACGCGATATTGAGAGTAAACTAACTCAATGCAAGTCTTATATAGCAAATATTGACTACAGAAGATGTATTTCATTTTATGTAACAATACCCAGTTTTTTCTCCTTGTAAAAGAATTTGTTACAAAGCATTGGAAATTATCTATTTTGCTAGAAGCAGCAGTAGTGACATAATATGTGTTTTAATTCAAAAATAAACATCACAATGCTTCATAATATAATGACAACATTTCAGGCAGTAGCAGTGCTTTGCCCTATCAACTTTAAGATATTCGACCAATGGTAACAGGAGGGTTAAACAAATTCGACACTACGGTATTGAACAGACAGTCCAATAAAGATTGTATAAAAATGCATTAAGAATTTATCCCGCTAACAGCGACCGAAAAATCAATTCAATTATTACAAGCATTTTCAAGCTTGATGCAACTATTGATTCTGTTCTCTTATCTTGCAAGTGATATGGGGAAATTAGAAGATGTGCTCAATTCAGGGGAAATAATGAGATATGAATCATGCCTCCTTAAAGGACAGCTCAGGTCGTATGGCATTGGAAAAGTCTTCTGATAAGCACAGTACATGTATCTGGACATCCTTATGAAATACACATCACCATGTGGTCATTACATTAATACACTGTTACACAATGCAACATATTCACATAAACATTTGCCAACAAATTAGGTCAAATTTTGATCATAACATGTCAAGTAACTTGCGACTGTTTTCATCAATCTTCTTTCAACTGTACCAGCTCTTTAGAAGTAAAAAAGAACAATAAATTTGATTTTCTGTTTGCCTACATTAAGAATGGCTTATGGCAACTTAAATTGAGAAAGGCTGCCACTATACATTCCCATACACCCATCTCGTTGAAAGACCGTTCCTCCTTTAATCCCCCTCCCCTCCCCCCTGTTCTTCCGTGCCTTCACCAATGAATAAATTATCAGATGAGGGAATGCTGTTTTTGTTTGAAACCATCCGACTACAATCACTACCGCTACCATACCAGTAGAGTAGGTCTGACTAGGCTCACTGAAGGAGAAGGTTTTTATGTCTGATTACCCGCCAGACAAACTCACTAATAACAGGTCTTTACCAGATTTGTATTTTACCCATCATTGGAGGTTTACTTGACAGGGGGTGACCTCTGAAGTGCAAATAATATTTACAATTATTTTTGGGAATGAAAAAAAAAAATTGATGCTTCACCTTTTTTGTTGTTTCGTGATAGAATGTACCATTAGGCTTTTATAATCATTATTTCTGCCTTTATTGCTACATTTCTCAAACATAATTTCCTAATAAACATTAAGCTGTAATGCAATTTTGATCATTAACATTACTATTCTTTTTTTGTGTGTGTGATTTAATAAAATGGATTTTTTATTTTATTTTAAGTTAGGTGGGTAGGCAGCATTGAATGAAAGATGACTTTTATTTCAATGATTTTAACAGCTTCTATCTTTAAATTGTGTATGAATCAAATGAATAATGATAACTTTATCAATGGATAGGCGACTTTCATTACCAAAAAAAATTCTTGAGAGAAGTACAAAATATAGTCATTTACTGCTGAGTACATCTTTTAATCTCAAGGCTATCTTGGGAAGATATGAAGTGCGCTAACTTCTTTCCACATCGTATTAAATCCAGCATGGCAATAAGATTGTGAATCTCTAGCGAATCATCACAAGGTATGTTGAGTTGATAAACATGACTACAGGCAGGCAGGCCAGGCATGTATGGTGGTATTCATTAGAATCATTGAATGTTTGTATCATCTTGGGACCGAGTGAGGTATATCCCACGTGCCTTTCCATCAGGTGCCGGGGAGAGTGAGTTAGGTGAGTAGTTATCCCGGTGGTTGGAAGATGGAGGATGAGTCTTCATTCTCAGACATCTTTATGTAACCTTTTCAACGAATACTCTCAAGTACAGCCCTCGGATATCCATCACTAGGAGAACAAATTAGCGGTGTTTCTTATATCTTACCCTGCTAAATTTTCAACTAGAGTTGATAAGGGATGAATAAACCATTGGAAATGTGCACTGGATAAAATTAAACGTTATCCATGGGTTCTAAAATGATCTGAAATTAGGAGGAATTGGACAATATGTGGCAGTTATTTTGATGAGGTAAAATTAATGAACTTATTGTTGAGGGTAATTGTAGAAGCAAACTACCAACGTTTTTCCAAATGTATAAACAAATTATACAAAAATCTCAAGGGCAAGGCCAGGCAATAAAATCTATTACAATGGTGGCTTAGAAAGCATTTTAACTTGGTTCCCACTGAAATCCACCAGGGGCTTGTGAAATAAAAATAGTAGAAAATTAAAGCTTTATTACATCTATCCAAGAGAATGAAAAAATGTGCTAACATGTAATGTTTTGAGGCTCACATATCCTATGCTTTTAGAAACAACATAAGAACAGGTAAATGTAAACAGTCTCAGGGCAGAGACTAGGGAGAGCCTGTGCAGAGGGGGAGAGAAGCTGGCATAATCATCGTAGAGTGTCTCAGAAGCGGGCAAACTTGCCGACATTTTCCGCTAATGACGCGGATGAGCTTGAGGTAATGAATGAATGCTTTTTGCAGTCTGCCGTGTTATGATCATTAATAATGTTTGGTTGGTTGAGGAGGATACGCAGCACAGAGAGGATACAAGCAAGCATGGGTGGATACCGGCACATGTAGCATATAGGCCAACGGGTGGTGTGTGAGAGAGTTCAGCTCTATATATCAAACAGGCAATAATATCTTTTTCCTATTTTGATCTGAAAGATTTTCCCAAAATACAAAATGACCTAAGCACAAGATATAAAGGTATAGAAGCACAGCAAATACCCAAATCAAAAAGGAGAGTATGTCAATCAAAAAAATAATTATTGGGCCTTTTTCTTTTACCATTAGAGTANTGCCCCATAATATATTTCTTGTTTTATCAAAAGCATCACTGACATTTTTCTGACCACGTTCAATACCATAAACATCATTTGTATTCAAAACAATTACCCTAAATTACAATATGAATTTTGCATTCAAATTTTCTTCTTTATGCATTCAAGGCCTGCAGGCCCTACATCAAACGATCATTTGTATTGCTGTAGCATCCCTGACCAAGTACGCAAAGCCCCCCTGGGGAGTGTTTGGAGAATTACTATGGGTCTAAATGAAATATTAGATGAGGAATTGAGAATTCATGACAGCAATAAGGGCTTGACTTTGACGAGGACGATTTCCTTGACTGCAATTCCTAGCAATTATCTACTTTCTATGCATGGCATACTTTAAAAGTTTGCTACTGTACTTTTTGAAGTGTCTTAATCTTGCGCATTACTAAAATAGAAACAGAGGAATTTACGACCCCCTCGTACTTGTTTGGTCTGGGTGACCCCTAAAGTACATATTATTGAAGTTCTGCACAAACAAGAGTATTCTTAATGCACAGCTTCCTCATAGTATGAATACCATGCTCTTCCTATACCCAATGCCAAGCTTTGTTGCAGTCAAATCCTTTACATGAGGGTGTTTCCTTCTTCATATTCAGTTCTTGAAACTGGTGGAAAAAATCCTTGTTAAAATCCTTGAAAAAGAATGAAAGCCTGGAGTGGAATGCCAGCTTACATTTGAGTTTCCAATTACCAAATAAACATCCTTTGACACATTGTTGGTTGGGTTTGTAGGATTAGTTTGAACGTCTTAGTCCCACCTCAGACAATCTGACGCGTGGTCTACCCTCCAGGTATACACCACGCCAAATAAGCCAACACTTTCAAATTCCTAATTGATTTCCGCCCACCTTATCAATTATACAATTCTTCCCTTGACTTCCAGGGCTGAATGCATTTCTTTTACTTTAACAAGTCCCATTCCACACCTCACCCTCCATCAAGATTATCTGACCAACAAAACCACACAGACTTGGCAACAGTTTCAGAGGAGGAAGGAATAGATCTTGCAATTATTCAACCTTTGAATGTCTTGGGGGTATATACTCAGAAATATATTGCCCCAATCCTGACTACATTTCAAATGTGTTACTTTGTTCCAATGGTCTAGCATAATCATCGAACTATGTGACGATCCCCATTTTGAGTAACAAAGGTGTTTACCTACAATATAAATGTTTTCCAACTGTCGCAGAAAGGAGCTACTGATAAACACTCTGGACTATTTTTAACCTACATGAGATCATCCTTAACTACCGGTTTATCTTTTTTCCCACTACCTCAAACATTGGGTCTGTGCTGGGATCAACAATCTTCCGCAGGGTGTCTTTGCATGGTGATCCTTAGAACCAAGTCTGTGTCTGTGACTCTTTTGTACACAAATAATCCACAGGAAATTGCTTTCTTTATGGCTATTACTTTCCCTTTAATGACCCCAGCGGTTTGGCATAAAGAGTTCACTTCAAGTGGGAGATGAACAAAGCTTTATCCCCTTGCCGGTCTTCTCAGTTTCTGCTGTATTTTCTTCAAACTGAGAGAAAAGTTGACCCTAAATGATCAATCAAAAGGACTTTTGTGTCTCGTGTCTAAATCTTTAGGTTAGTATCTTACTAAATCACAATTTCTTCCATATAATTAACTTTCAGAAATCAATACTTTCTGATCATGAGAGGGGAAACACTCTATAGTCTTCCATTTTTGATACAGTTGTCCCATAACTTTAAACAAAAATATTAACCTTTATTTATTATTACATACATATTATTCACTTTGTAAGTACTGACCTAAGTAAGGAAACTAAAGATGGGTCTTTGAATAGATTGATGAACAATAGTATTCATAGTATGGTCAAGACTATTTACACCTTTATAGTCGTATAAATTCAATAGATCCATCCAATCCCATCACCTGCAAAGGATGATAACAGCTCCTTTTTACTGCACAACTAGTCATAAGTCTACCGTTTTCTTCTCCCACATTTCTTTTCAGACAAAGATTATCCTCTTTCATAAGAATTATGGATCAATATTTCAATTTTCATTTACAATTTAACTGCACTTCCCCCCTCTGTTTATAGACGAAGTTATTAAAACTGTCTTTTTATATTTTGGGGATGGAGATGTTCCCTGGTATCCCAGCTGGAATGTAATTTCCCCTCATGCATCACTTGCCTATTGTTGGTTCAATGTCATCTTGCACGTTTACCACCGAGGCGAAACATCGCGCACAATGGTGCATCTGCCCCTGCCGACAGTACCTTGTCCGTTGTAGCTCCCTCGGGGCACTGGTTTACTCTTCCCATTACGACCATTTAAATGCGGCTTACTCATTCATTTAGACAGAATGCAGGAATGATGGCTGAACATGTGGTTGTATGTCCTGGTTCGTTAAATGAAATGTGCACAACTGCCGTGCGAGACGATACCAAGTGCCTGGACATAGAACACATACTCCATCATTCCCTTCTAACATATCACCTGTTTCTGTGACAGGGACTGATGTAACTTTGTATGCATCATGTTTCCCCTCCACATCAATAATCATCATTCGTATGGATACTAGCTGCTGGTATCGATGACATTTCTTAGAAAGCCGCGTTGTTCAAGATGTAATCATGCAAACTAAGGGGAATTGTAAATGGGGTAAAAACAGTGAAAACATAAATTTATGAATGCAGGTCAACGAAGCCCATCCACCTGGTCCCATTCAGCGGCGAGGGTGAATCACCATCGCTCGGACACTTCCAGAAATCCATTTTACATGATTCATCTTCAAAGATGTAGATGGCCTTGCACCCCAAGTGGGTACAGAATCTTGGCCTCTTTCCACCAAAGCACCAGAATTTGAATGAAACTGGAGACCCTCGGACCATCACCCCAATGACCAACGCAACAGGAAGAGAATAAGAAAGGGCTAAAGAATTCTAATGAGATGCATATTAAGGTGAAGAGAAAAGAATGCGAGAAGGTATCATATTTAGGCCATCCCGGTAGAGGTGTGTGAATAAGTGTGAGTAAGAGCGATACCAGACCAAGCAAGCGGGAAGGAGATGATGATGGAATTTAGGAGATGGAGAAGCGTCCTCCATCCAGTTTGCGGCTAGCATCATCGGTGGCCACGCCACTCCAGCACGCAGTGGACACGGCCACTTAGTCCAGAAAGCGTGGGGAGTATCAATTGGCCATTAGGGACCCCCTGATTCCGGGAGTGGGGAACTACTGGGCGAGTGTCCGGGGTCACTCAGTCTGAATAATGCATGGTTACAAGTGGCTTTGTACCCCTGACTTTTTGGTAGAGGTGTCCACTGGTCCCCTTAGTCTCATCAATCAGACACGTCAAAGACTATTGATCTCACCTTGCTGCATCATCTGCATTAAAAATTGTTACCTGCGTGATTCAAGAATTTTATATTCTTGCAATATTTCTTTAATACCACTTTACAACATACACAAGGAATGTGAATTGGAGGGAAACTAGTATATTTGTAAAGATAATATTAAAATATCATAATACAATAATTAAGGATACTGCTAATTACTATATACACCTGAAAAAATCTCATGAAAAGTTCCCTAAATTTTTTCTGTTGAGGCATTGTTAACGGAACAAACTCAAATACAAAGCTATTAAAACAACATTATGATAGCCACCATTATGATGGATAGTAGAACACAGGGAACTTCCAAAAAATACATATTTGCAGTATGAGCTCTGCGACTACCCCCGCCAGACTTCCATGCCGGTCTGTGTATTCACAGGGGTTGAGTTACTGTTTGGCCATCAAACGGAATACAGGACTAAAGGGAGCAACGGTGAAGAGAGGGAAGAGTGGTAGCCGATTGGGATCCACGCTAGAGACCCTGCATCAATATCTTCATCCGGTATCGACCCAGTTTTCTATTGAGAGGAATGGGAGTACGACCAGGGTTATCATAAATGCAGAGATGCCGACGACCGACATAAGATCATCTTTATTTCTCTCTCTCTCTCTCTCTCTCTCTCTGAGCGGGCATTGATGGGCATAAAGAGGCGGCAATACGTGTGGCCCCCTTTGTTCTTGACCTCGTATAGACAATGCCGGGATGTTGCTTGAACCTGGTAAATTCGTTTTGAGGGGGATGGTGGACTTTGGAGAAAAAAAAGGAGAAAGTTTGGTTCTGGGAGACTTGGTAGAATCAACAGTGATTTAACACCTTTGTTTTCTTAGCAATGAACACTCCAAAATATTTCCTCTGAAATTACCGAGGTGCAGAGAGAAACATGTCCCACCTGAATAATGATGTGGACTGAGCCACAAACTTTTTGTTTTTGTACCCTCAGTATAACCCCCATATAAGGAGCGGAAGTTTTATGGTTCCTTCTCTGAAATTGTAAAACCGTGAATCCCGCAGATTCTTTTGAACATCCTAAAGCAAATCTATGAAGAAACTATTATTTCTACAAAGGAAATAACTTGTTTTATACCCGAACGACCTATACAGAAGACACAAACTTAAAAACAGAGACAACTGAAAATGAAACGAGCCTGATAAGAAATAAAATGTTTACTGGAGCTCCTCCCCTCACCCCAAAAAAGGAAATGCCTGTGAAAGTTCATATTTTAATAACAGCAGACTATTTTTTGTTAATCTTTCCAGAAAATAGCCCATTTTTCAGTAATGGATTTCTTCTTATGATAGCTTTATTTATCATCCAAACAAGTACAGTTCCCTATGAGACAATAAGTTGTCTAGACGGAGCAGAAATTATTGTCTGAGATCTAGTTAACAAATAGCAATTTCATGCCCAAGTCTTACAAATAACTTGAACAACAGTAGCATAAATTGTTTGGTTGATAAGCTTTCATATTCACATCATTTTACTAAACAAACATGAATGAATGCTATTAATGAAGCCTTTTCAAAATGGAAAGCAGACCAACTAATTTACATAATTCTTAACAGTGCACTAGGCACAAGCAGTGCATGTCAATGACATCGAGTAAATAAAAAAATAAGCTTGATGCAAAGCAAGCGCAAACTACAAACGCTCATCTCTGCCAACCAAGGGACTTCCCTGGAATTTACTCTGTAAACACTGCGAATCGTAATATCACCACAAAAAGCCGGATAAGTACAGCGATCAATCTAGTTGTAATGACAGACTGGAACTATCCTTGATTTCTTGCTTCAGAGAACCGCCCAGATTGAATTGGATGTCATGGAGAATGAACATGGGAATGGGCAAAACAGAGGAAGATTGTGATAGAGAGTAAGGGAGAAAGTGATAGCATGATAGGATTAAAGATAAGGAGATCATACAATCATTACAAGAACAATGTGAAGAGAGAAAGACAGAGAGAGATGGAGGAAAAGATGAAAATGGAATGGAGAAAGATGGAGATGAATAAAGACACACAAAGTTAAAACAGCTAAATTATGAATTAATAAATAAGACAGGGAAAAGATTGTAATGTAATGTAAAAGGATAACAAAGAAATGAAACAAGGGGAGAGGGGGAGAATAAAAAAGGAGAAAAAGGGGGCAATTAGGAGCAGAAGGCCAAATGGATCGCATCACCTAATTGCCATAGAACATGCACAGCTGAAGAGCAGGGTGTTGTCACTAGGTCAATAATGACACACAATAGATGATGTATCGACATGACAACTCAAGTATGTAGCAGGCTTTATTCACAAATGAGCCCCGTGTTCTCATGAATGAAAACATGTAGAGAGGATTCAGATATCTGTCTGGGCAGTAATGGTCATGATTCAAATATAAGTACTTATAAAATGATTCATTCTCTTTGGTTCTTTCATCCACAAAACCTTCTCTTCCTATTATCACCTATACCTCTTGCACATCACATGATTACCAGAAGGGCATGTCCTGCTCATGCTCTTATGGCTATTAGCACAAACAATTCTATGAATTTTTTAAGCGGGTCCATCATTGCAGTCATTCATTTTTCGACATTTAACTCTCTAGAATGTCTGTCTACACTACTTTTCTGATTCTTTCCATCATTGTATTCGTTTCTCTCCTTGCCTTGAGTTTGCACTCTTCATCCTCTCATGGTCTCTCTTCTTATCTCCTCTCATCATTCTTCTATAGCTTATCCTCCTTCCCCTTTTCTACATCCCAATAACATACCAGCTTAAAACTATCTTGCTCTATAAATGTGTCTCTGTTGTACTCTACACCCTCTGCTGGTTTCTCCCATAACCTCTTTCCTTGGTCTATCTCCTCCTCATCCTTCTCTCATTCTCATCTCTTCATCATCTCATCTTCCATCCTCCTCCTCCTGGTCTCACTAACACACCAGCATACAACCATCTTGCTCTGTAAATTTGTCTTAGGCTTGTCCTCCTGATGGTCCGGATGAGGGTGATTGATGATAGAACAAAATGGGTAGATGATGACTAATATAGTAATGGATGCCCCATCATGAGAGACAGAAAGTCAAGGAGAGTTGTCTGTTACGGATCACAACCTTCTTTCGTCACCTGACATCTTCGTCCAATCAGGGGCCTTATTGGAAAGAGAATGGGCGAAGTTTATAGCGCTCATTACACTTCAATCATCAAACTAATTATCAAAGAAGTTTTCATTCATCTGGAATCCTCAAGATCGTTATAATCATCACCATTATTACCCCTATCATCAACACCCACATCAAAATCATCACCATCTTTGTAAACTCTACAAAACACAGAAGCAGCTTTGATGCCATATATTTCATCATGTAGCCTATACACAATCAGTTTCATTATACTCTTCATAGGCCCAGTGGCACTGCTGCTTAAGGGTTTTATGATTGAAATCCCGTCCAAAGTATTCATGATCAAATATATGAATCTGCTCGAACAGCCAACTAAAATGCAAAGTCTATAGGACTGAAGAATTGTGCACCAGCGTAAATAAATGCGTAACTTTTTGCCACATGACTTCAGGGTGATTGGGTGTGAAAACTCTTTTCAAGTGCATTAAAATTTCTTTGATAAGTGATATGTTGACTTAAAAGGTATGAATAAACTCAAATCATTCTATGACACTGCAATGCGGCTATCTGGAAGGTATGACACGACACACAAATATGGCTTCCGTAGAATTAACAATTTTAGCACAGCGGGGGTATCACATTATAGTCATGATAAAAGAAGCTTCTTCCCCTTGCATTCTGCCCTCTCAGTTACTACTCTTAGCACAACAATAGAAAAGAGAGAATAAAGGTTGCGCTTATTTGATTAAATGTCATATCATACAGCAATGATAACACAATCAAGCTGTAATTCCATCGATACAGCACTTCGTATCCCAGGAACCCCCCTGTGTGCGATGCTCTGAGAGCTCCCGAGTTAGTGGATACAAATCAAATTTTGCGCGCAGGTGAATAATCGCTGATGTGTACATGGGAGGGAAGCTAGGCAAGCAGTGTAATATGAAAATGATTGTGAATAAGTAAATATGTGTTTCTACTACATGCATGAACACATGTTTTGTTCACAGGATGGATGTGTGGATGTGCTGAATTTTTCTTTTTAACCTCAATATTTGTATTTCACATTTAAACTCTTTTTTCTCTTTTATTCTAGTGTGTGTTCAGCTGGTGTGTTTGTGTAAAAGAGAGAGAATTGAAATAATTTGAATAGCAATAACAACTACGGTAGTCTATACATTAAGTGTTATCTTCATTAAAGGGATATCTATATATACAGTATTCCTCTAGAACATAAATAAGAGATATATCATAACCTGCAGTGGGCCTTTTCAATTTCAAAAAATAAATATGAGCACTTATGATGTAAAATTCATCTTTAAAGAGGATTAAAATACAGTTTCCAAAAATAATACTAACACTAAACGGATTCTTGCCATTCATTGACTGATATCTGCAGAATGTGCTGGTGCTCTGAATAATTTGTAATAACTGATTTCAGGCCTAATCTCCGTTCATCTCCTCTTAAATTCCATGATCATGATGGTGCATCAATGAATCCTCTAGGAGATGAAGCACCCTGAATCTTCAAGATTTATTAGAGTGTTTACACACATCATGGATGCTCTAGTCACCAGACATCTGTCTCTACTCAATAATCCAATATCAGAATGGTCTTCTGTTCACTTTCCTTTGGTCAGATTAATAGATTATAAGGATATGATCGACATCAAATCCCTCTATATGGAATAAAATATGATTTAAGGGTTTTAGAATATTCTTAAATCATTCTTCAATATTGCTGATGATGTGGTGCAAATGGCACTGACATGGACTATTTTCTTTATCTCCATATTTTGACTAGAACCGTCAATGTTCTGTATGGAGACCTATAAATCAGAACCATGTTAATAATCGGGTCATAAATCTGACTTTTCTTGATTTCACATCAAAAAAGAAAATAATGAGATACTAGATATTTCATTAATGAATTATTAGATTTTTCAATAATGAAGTACAAATTGATTTGTTATTTAAATGAGAAACACACCCATACGACTAGACCCTGGTGTCTGAATCAAAAAAGCTCAATAAAATATTATTCCTTTAATGTTTTGTGATTGTGTGAACATAACTCATTTTCCGCCATGATGCCGCAGGTCCCCAGAGGAGTAGAGTACGTTGAAATAGGAAGGAGAAATGGGCAAACTACTTGAGTATCCCTATGACTGACAGCTTCAAAATTATGCAGATTGTTTCCCTGCCAAATCCACTCTTTTTTTCCCCCATATGAAATGCATCCTATAAGCATTAAGTATATGAAGTAGGGTGTACTAGATCATATGATACAAGCAACAAGAAAATGGGATATATTGTCAGATATATCACCATCTCAAATGCATTTTGATATCTTATTTGATTTTAAAAGTCATTCCACCCCCTCAAATAGCCATTTGTTGAGTGTTTGTACACCTGACATGATTTTCCATTTGATTCTATATTCTTTTGAATCTAAACCTTTACAATTGGTTACAAATGATAACTGACAATGAGGGTGACAGCTCTTTACGAACTGAGAAAATGAATGGAAGTAAACATCACAGAGGGCCGGAAAGAAAGAGGGGAAAAAGAGAGAGAGAGAGAGAGAGAGAGAGAGAGAGAGAGAGAGAGAGAGAGAGAGAAATAGGGAAGATATGTCACCAACCAGTAGCTATTCAAAATGTTATCTAAGTTGTTGATTACCTTGTATTCAATATTTACATTTTCAACAAATTATATCTTCTAGCAAATTACCATCCAGCTTCATACATTAATCAACACGACAAACACAAACGAGATGTGACGGTTATTGCTAGTATACCAATGCCGCCTTTTGTAACCTAAAATACTTGTCAAAAATCAAATGATAACAGATGAAGAAGGAAAAAAGACATGGAAAATAAATGGCTGGCACTTAACAGCATATTTAATCAAAATGAATGAAAAAAACTTCAATGTAATACACAACAAATATTCAAAAGACATACAAAAAATGAAATATTGATCTGGGGGTTGATTGTACATGCGGAAATGTAAGTGCAGTTGACCAGAAATGGAAGAATGGTGACCATTGTATCAAGGTAAAAGGCAAACATCCCTTCATTAAGCTAGACCAGAGACTGTAGCACTTTTCGGGTCAGGGGGTTAGTATCATTTTCATAAATGTCTCCCCCACAAGCCAAAGAAAAACACAATTTAGTCTGAGCTGAGGATTAGGAGAACTTCATTACATGATGATGCTGTTGATCATGTTGGGTTGACAGCTTACAAATTGCAAAGCTGAAAAGGAACATAAGCGGCTCTAGCTATAGAAATAGAATGATAAAGTGAAGAATGTGAATAATCTTTTTTTTTAAGAATTCTTTTTTTAGTTGAGCACTTTAAATGGCATTTCATAACAGCTATACAATTCAACTGTATGACTCATGTTATTCTTGAAAAGAGAATGATGCTCTTCAGATTATTAAAGATAAAGTGAAAACCACATGTACAAACACCTATTCAGAGAAATGTTTATTGTAATTTGTGGGCATGATCTTTACACAATGTTTTTTTTTTCTAGAAAGGACAAGACTTTAACCAAATTCTGGAAATATCTAAGTGCCATATCTTACAGCAAAGAATACATTTTTTTAAATAAATATTTCTATCTCGTTCCTGCTTTTAATAATCACTTTTAAAAGCTTTGATAAATAGCTGACAAGCAGATGAATTAAACCTCTAGCAATCCATTTTCATTCTAACACAAGCGTTTCTTTAGGGTGTATATTTTCAGGACTTACAGTTGAGATTTTGTATACCGACATGATTTATGTGGTGTCAGTCTATATTCATCAAAATGAATACTAGGAATTTCACAAAACAACATGCCATTCACTCCCTTCTCAATATCTACAGTTATTTTTCATTTTTTTGTCAATATCTCATCTTCCAATGGCTAACTTGCCCATTTTCACCCTGTTAACGAAGCACAATGCCACTAAATAGAGTGTGTATGAGAATGCTATTGTACATCCCCCAAGGATAAGTTAGCTGCCATTTCCTGATCACATGAAGAAAGGAATTGACCTTCGGAAAAAATTATGCCACATCTGCCTCTCTATAACGCCACAAAATATAGGTAGCAATGTTTGCCATAATGAGTTTACAGCTGGAATGTACATGCAGGCAGTCGTACGTTTACTTTTGTTGCATATTGCTCATAAGTATGTGTGATTTAATTTGATTTCTGTGGCATTTAAGTAATAATAGCAATAATACCTTCATTGATTTGTAATAATTCTATTAATCTGTCAGCTATTCAACATATTGCTTCTAATAAATCACTTAATTTTCATATTCATTTCATTTTCATGATGTCATTATTTTGGTGAAAATACATTGCTACTTTCCCAATACGTTGCGAAGTGAGAACAATTTTTTTTAGTTTAATGTATGTCAATTGCATAAATTCATAGAAATATTACCACCTCACAAAAAAAAGAGGAATCAGAGAGGGAAAAGACGTATGAGCAATTTGCCTTTTGGGTGCTGGGGTAGAAAGGAAAGAACCGTCCGTCATGAATTCTACATAGTGTTCACATGAGCTCACAATCAATCGTTGTGGCAAGGTTCCCCGCGTTTTTCACGCCCCACTACTTCATGTTTCTTACAGCTGAAGCGCAAAGAAAATGTGCCCTCTGCGGAAAGTGCATGTCTTTTCTGCTAAGGTGTCACAAACCACAGCACGATTGAGCAAAACATCCACTTGGTTGCTTTGCAAATTTTCACATTCAAGGATCGTTTCCACTGTCGAAAGTTTATTCATACCAAACAGCAGAAAAGAATGCATGGGACAGGCGAGCCATTTAGCTCTCAAATGCTCCAAAAGTGCTCTGGTAAATTGAAAAAGAGCTATGGTTTTAAAAAAAAATTATATGTATTTTGATTTGATCACTGAAAAAATGTATTCTTGCACCAAGCAGAAGGGAGCAGTGGGAACTATCTTCTTTATATGTAAATCTTATAAAAGAAATTTGTAAACTGTTGATCGTGAGGCAGAAACAATTGACATGTTGGGTTCATCCAACTTCATTCCATAAGATATGAAAGGTTTGAAGGAAAACCAATGTTCATTGACAAAGGTTGAAAGGCTTGTCAATGTTCATAAATTATTCTGGACAATAGGTACTAACTGATGTGAAGTGGACAGATACATTCAAGCAAAGCAACTTGTATAAGTAACATAATGACAGGAGCTCATATGAATACAGCTCTGATCAAATGTATAAAGAAAGGCAAAGATGTCAATATATGCATGCCTCTGCTTGCAGAAAGTCCTTACCAAGAAGTTACCCCCTCCACTTGAAGTGAGAACAAAAATCACAATTTTCTTTTTACATACTTTGCTGGTTTGAATCATGCTGCTGACACATTTTTAATCCATCTTAAATCTGCCATTGACACTTCATTAACAATATTCATTTGCAATTACAAGCGAAGAACAATAAATATGACACCATCAGCAACAAATACACACCATATTTCTTTCTATTCAGTAGCCAGGATGACAGAAGGTCCTGTCCCCAAGGTATACTGCAATCAAATCTTGATGACCTATTCCATACCCTACCCCCCCCCCCCCCCC
>BEXV01000030.1:143199-174740 GCA_003118195.1 Hemicentrotus pulcherrimus | reverse complement strand
CCCCCCCCCCCCCCCTCTCCCTCCCTTCCACATATCCATTTTGTCATTTTTCATTTCATCCCACTTGTAATCCTGACTCCATTTTGTCTGTGACCGGTCTCCCTGATGGACTAATCACCTGTCAGCAGAAGGAAAATGACCCAATTAGGCCCTATCTTATCATCGTAGACTGATTGAATTCACTGCTCACAAACTGCCCTAAACACTGGATTTACATAGGGGATGGGGAGGAAGCCCGATGAAAGAAAGAACCCCGGTCTGGACGATAAGAAAGGATGACCAGCAGGGCTTAGCTTGTTAAGGAAGCTAGCGGGGTATGTCCTGTTATCTTCAGAAGATGGGAAATAAGGTGTCATCTGACCTATTAGAGCTTAGGCCATAATATTACGGACAAAAGAACTCATTTCTGTTACTATTCTTTCTTATGATTTTAATATAATCAATTTTCTTACTTGGAATTAGGGACCTGAAAGCATATAAATTAATATTCAAACATTTCCTGAATCCATGCAATCAACATCTTCCCTTCAAAATAAAGGTTTCCATTTCCGATTGATAGACAGGTGAATAAGGCTTATTGTTGCAAAATATTCACCTGTCAATTAAGCATCCAAAACCAACAAAATTCTCACTGGGACAAGAACTACAGTAGCATTATCAATCAATTGAATGATGTCGAGGGTCAAGACAAAAGGAACAGTACACACTGAACACCTCGAGTAAGCTCTAGGGCTATACCACCATGAATGAATTTGGAGACAAAATGGTCACGTCCACTTAAGGACAAATGAATAAAAGAAATGGAAAGAATCTTGGCCTCTCCATCCCTTTTACAGAGAGTGAGTATTGATCCTAGGGTGTGTAATATTTTCTACCATGTTCAGCCCATACACCATTATCAAAGCCAACATTTATTTACCCTACATAAAACTCTCCTGCCCACAAAGTATGGTAAGATTTCATTTCATTTCATTAGAAAATTCTTTCTCTTATGCCCTCCCACGACTTGCATTTCCTGAATCTAATATCCAGCTTACCTATATAAAGCATTTCAATGTGAACATTCCACTGGTTCATTTGATCATAAATTGTAATCTTTTGCGCAAACATTCATACTCCATCATAGCTCTCGCTGCAATAACATCCGCTGTGACAGCGCATTCCGACCACGCGGACAAAATCAGCTAGCTAGTCAACAAAGTGACTAGACGAAGGGACCTCAGGTATATATTACATGTCATTTACAGTCATTAGACTCAATTAAAATTTCAGGACTGATTTGAGTTTAATTTCAATGCGTCGGATCTCTAGAGAAGTGTTAATTGCACGATCATCTGTCGCTGGACTCTGCTGGGGGTATCATCAAGATACGCGAGTGCCGTGATTCATTAGCACCAAGGTGTAATGTGTTAAAAGCTTTCTCTCGTTCTCCTTCATACCCAAAGTAAATTTGCTCTCATCCATCAGAGAGCCTGGAAGAATGGAACTAATTAGCAAATAATACAGGTTGTCGTCAATTATGTAGTACGTTGGCGCAGGTTGTTATTTCAATCAAATCATATTATTTAGCTAACAAAGGCTTGCTACTGGACAATTGAATAATGTCTGCCGGTTATCAATCAAACTGCATGCAATTTATCTTGTTGAAAAGGAAGACACTAAAGCCTTTACTTCACAAAAAAATTGATGAGAAAGCATTACTACCTTTTGATAATTTACTAATATGACTTGATGTGATTCTATAACAGGCTTAATAGGACAAAAAAACAAATCACAATTTCTAAAGTCATTTTGCATTTCTCAACCATCTTCAAAGGTTTTACAGCTCCCTTCTTTGCAATGGCAGTTGAGATTTTGCAAGTCAATATAAGCACATAAATCAAGTTGGTCCAATTATATCCCATATTTTTGGATGAATAAAAATAAAACCAATAATTTTAACATTGACCTTTTGTATTTAATTACTGACCATACTGCTTCTTCATCAATTCCCAGGTATCTAATTCCCAAACCGACATCCAATTTGACTTGAATAAAATGCTACGTGCACAGGGGCATATAATGTACTGTCAGAGGGCAATCTAACATTCATCTATCATAGTGGACGTGCATACAATTTGAAATTCAAATCATTCTGGTCATGATTTTTTTTTACCGCAAAGGGCAATATCTAAACAGTTTCTTCCTCTGTGCTATAGACATGCTTAATTTCATTCCTAAGGGACCATGACATATCAGCATGCTGAAATATAATGAGCCCGTATGTATTCCACTAGCATTTTTTATCAGCCAGGAGCTCCCACTTTTTTCACACCTCAATACAAGTGAATATGTGGGACTACATGGAATTGGAGGACACTATGGTATCTCCTTCATACCTGTTTCAACTCTCTAAGGAGGGGGTCAAAGCTAAAAATAAACTCTAACATTCATTGAGGAATGATCCACTGAAGATGTGGACATGGTATCATTACCGAACTGTCAACAGGAAAAGTACAACTGTAAAACCAGCACATTTGATCAAAGTTCTTGCTTTTTTCCCCCTTTTTGTGATAATATTCTGTTTGTAATGTGGTATGGGTAAAATCTCTCTTACTTCAGCTATTCATCAATTCTTAGAGAACATTCCTGTAGTTATTTCCACACTGGAAGCCTTGATATTTACTCTCTGTCTCTCTGTCTCTGTCTGTATCTCTTTTTGTATCTGTATCTTTCTCTCTCTTTGTCTCTCTGTCTGTCTGTCTGTCTGTCTGTCTGTCTCTATCTCTTTGCTTGTCCTTAGACTGACCCAGCGGATCCTCCATTTATTTGGCTTCTCTCCCTCTCCTTTTCCTATTCTTCCTAATCATGACTTTCCTTACTAGAGCTTAAAATCTAAACCCTATAGTCCTTTCTGCTGTTCTTTCTCTCTCTCTCACCCACTGACATACCCTAATTGGTGGGTTGTTATGCTAGTTAGTGATTGCGCTACTGTTGCCGCTTCATCCCAGCATGAGGGAGGACAGTGGGTGACCGACCAGTCACAAGGAATGATGTCACTCTACAATATCTCCATTCCAAAATACCCAATTTTCCTTTCCAGGTCATTCTCTACTTTCTATATTTCTTTCAATAATCACTCGTAGCAGACTTCCTAGGCGCACAATCAGCCCACGCCTCAAATAAAACCTGGCCCTTTTTCCCTTCATAAAATCTTTTTTATTCCAAGACATTTTCATCATTGTGCACCCCGCCCCCTCCTTTAATTACAGAATCCAACATCCCCGAATCAACAAGAACAACAATAAGTAGATTTTTCTATGTTCGTCTGACAGCTTGTTAAACTTGATTCAATGACAAAAATGTGTAAATGATTCAATTAGACGAAATGTATTATTTCTTCACAAGTCAGTTCTATATCACAAACTGTTCATAAGTGGTTGTGTGGGTTTATAATTGCATTCCCTCCTACCTGCGTCACTTCACTCTCATTAATTTTCTTTTTACAAAACCAGTCATAATTAAATATAGAAATCAGTATGGTCCGATACATTTCTGTTCTGACAAACTCTAAAGGTTCTTTCTATAAACCTTTCTCAGAAAAGCAAATTTAAGGAGCTGCCAATGTATCACGTGAGAAACTGAGCATGAGGGAACAGTTTGTGTGTTTGTAGGAGTGAAAGGACAAATTGAGAAGAGCGAGGAGTTTCTTTGATATCTTACACCATTCTGACAGCAACCAGATGCCCAAACCAAAATCATTACAGAGATATGGACCAACGATAAGACTTGCTAGGTCTCTGAACTACAGCTAATCATGGCGCAGCATAAGTTGTGAGAGATATATTGGGTTGATACGAAGAAATAATGGCACAATCATCTGATGCTAAAGATAGGAGGTGACTCAAGATGAAATGACAGAAATCAAAAGGATAGGGTTGCGGAAAACGATACAAAAATATTTGTTCAGCAAAAACCTATGGACAAAGAGGCTTGCTACTTTGTTTTTTAACGAGTTTCCATTAGAAATTAAAAGTTCCTAGCAAGAAAGCGAGAATCAGTGAAACAAATACGATAAGAACAAAAAAACAATGATTGTTGTGCAATACGTTGGGCATGCATGCATGGTGTGGCAGTTTCATGCAGCTATGTTACATACAAAGTGTACACTAGAGTCTACAAATCAAAGTAGTTGAAATAAGAGGGAAGAAATAGATGATCCACATGAGGAGAAATGTATCCAAAAAGCTCCATGATGGTTTAAAGGGTAGAACTGTAATGGATGCGGAGCCCCATAATTGGCGCAAGATGAATTGGTAGGCGGCAAAAGTACGGTGAGGGTTTGGTTTGAGAGCAATAAGGGTGCACTGATGAGGGTGATCAATTGTTTCAGAACCAACTCAGATTGGGACATGCACTTCAAACGAATCTACACTCTGCCGACCTAAATTGAGAAAGGTCAGATGATGACGTCCCCATACTTGGCTCATCACGACCTGCAGTTATCATGGTTATATATACAAGTCAGATTTCTAGGTTTATATTTCGGATGGAATATACCGCCAATTTGCCTAGGGTAGGGAATAGAACTTTTCTTGAGGTTCAAGGACAAGTGTTTTCCATGAAATCTTCAAAGTACTTTGATCGCTATGGCTTTCTTCGGATGTATTAGGTCGATCTTGATGGGCAATAAAAACCAGACATTCCTACTGGTGGTTTGTCATGATGTTTGGTAGAACATCATGAACCATATTTGTATTAACAATTTAGATGCAGACAGAGAAAGATTCATATACAAAATATTACATTTTTTGTTGCTGAATTACAATAGAATCACATGGGATGTTCTGATNCAAGTGTTTTCCATGAAATCTTCAAAGTACTTTGATCGCTATGGCTTTCTTCGGATGTATTAGGTCGATCTTGATGGGCAATAAAAACCAGACATTCCTATCGGTGGTTTGTCATGATGTTTGGTAGAACATCGTGAACTATGCGTGAACTGCCTCCAAATATTTGTACTATAAATTTAGATGTAGACAGAGAAAGATTCATGTACAAAATATTACATTTATTGTTGTTGAAATACAATAGAATTACCTGGGATGTTCTGATCATTCTTTCCAAGAAGATTTTGAACATGGACAATTGGACAAAATTTGTATTAAATATTAACTAGAATGTAAATTTATATAGATAATCATTGCATCGTACAGCGATGAAGTATGCGGCACACATGGCCACATAACTAATACATATGAATCAAATATCGTTAAATTCTAATCTGGGCCAACATATTTTGAGTCCACGTGTCCTGAATAGTTAAGTCGTTGAAAATTCCATGCACACATACCGTTTCACACGGTACAAGGAGCTTCGCCTACATGTGCAAACTACAACCAAACGTGACATAATTTTGCCGCTACCAAACCAATTTTTTTCCTTCTCTGCCAGGAATATTGACACGGTAGTCCGTGCCTTGTGATGTGCCGACACACCATTGTCTGGATGTGTCATCCCGCGTGACCTAACCTTCTCTGGTCTTGTGGGTTTGACACTCCTAGGAATTTGCCACCATCTAATGGAGGACACAGAGATGGAAGAAAAGACATGGAAACCACAGCCTCAAGGAGTGGTGGTGGTTTTCAAAAGATCTTCAACAAATGGACTATTTTAATCCAATATTTCTCTTTTTCACATCTTCCTAAAATAAATTATTTTTTAGAGGTGTTTGAAATACTGATAATATATCTTTCTTTATATATAAGGTTTTTATCTCTCTCAAAATTTGAAGGGTTTCTGTCGTCTTCCTCACCACTCTCTGTTTCTCTGTCTGTTACTCTCTTTCTCTATCTCCCTCCATCATCCCTTCTCCCACCCCATTTTCCTCTCCGTTCTGTTTCATTCAGCTGCCCTACCTCTCACTCACACCTCTCCTGCCCCAGGTACTGCAGGGCAGCTGCAGGGGAAATAATCTAATTGAAACCACCCCAATTGAGCGGGGCAATTGTATTATTTGTCAACACTTGTTTAGACTATCTTCTTCCATGCTTGTTAGCCAGAGAACAGTACGTTCCTTGTGCGCCAGCTAACGCGCTCTTGCCTCTTGGTCATACTCCACACAGCACATAGCTAGGTTCACTTACCCCCGACTAGTAATGGAAGAATTTATTCAAAATTTGTAAACATGGATGCCGGTGCACTGCACTCTGTATTTCGGTGAAATCAAGGAAAATCTCTTGACCTTTATTCAACTCAATAGAACGTAATCAACTATTGAGTCTTCTGCAGGTCTAACATGATGCTTTCATATCGCTTCCAAGACAAGAAAGAGTAAGGAGGAAATGGATTTGAGAAAGACAAAAAAAAAACAAATGTGATTGAAAGCCTGAAGAAAGTGCAGCCGCACTGTGCTCTTAAGGCTAGATCACTCTGTTCTGTTTTCTTCATTAAGGGCTTCGGCTTTTGTTAATTGTTCTCGTTGGTTTTGCCATCATTGAATCTTTCGTTGGGATCTTGCTGCCAAGAGAGAGAGAGAGAGAGGAATGCTCCCTGGATGACTTCATCACAGAAGATCAAGGTTATCTTTTCTTTCATCGCAGGAAATCATAATCCATCTTTATATGCAATTGAAAGGCCTGGGGTTGAATGAATGAATGAATGATGCAGGCAGGATAATGCATGTCAAATGTTTAAATAGAGCCGTTGATTTACCACTTCACTTGTGAACTTTGCCTCACCCATTAAAACCCTACAGATGACATGCGCAGGCAGGTCGGTCTGGAAAGTGTTTGACATATCACGACTTGAGATCTCAATGTCTATTTGCTCTATGATTTTCATGTCACGTTCTACTTGCCAATGAGAAATGGAGTGGGTATGAAGTAGTGTTTGACATCCTGTCATGTCATGTTGAAGAGAGATATGAGATTAGAAATAGAATATTCATATTCATAAAGCAAGTTAGATACTGTTTAAAAAAGCTACAGGAATATCATCATCACCATTTATATCCTACACTTGTATGTGAAGAATTAGAAATATCTACTATACACCAGAATTTGCAGAGTTAAAATGAATCTTCATTTTCCATTACCTAGGTATTAGCATAAAATAAAAAGAGGGGCAGATATATATTACTTATATCATATGAACAGCAATTACGTATGCTGGTAACATACAATAAGTATTTCTCATTATGCACTGTATAGAAATGTGCAGTATATGATCCATGTTCAATGAATGATGTCAATGCAATTACCCATTACGCCATTGTGGATATGTGGGAAACGTAAAATATTGTCATCCCAAACAAATGAAAAATTGAATGAGTTATCTGTTATTAGGCGAGCAGCCTTGGAGAGCCCACAGTGCTATGCATCACCATACAATAGAATTAGAGAACATGAAGATTAGAAAGGACTCTGAGCTTAATAAATAGTATTGAAAACCTGTCAAATAAAATGTTGAGTGTCTAAGAGTAAAATTCATCAGACATGCATTTCTGAATTAAATATCTATGAATCCAAAGCCTAAAGTAACTTATTTTTAGGAAAGGGTCATGTTAAGAAAAAGAGCTTATAAGTGATTTCAGTGTCATATACCTTAGAATAAATCCTCTTAAAAATCTAATTTTAAAATCTAAATATCCTGGGAGAAATGCTGGAGACATTGAAACTGAGGTTGTCTTTAATTCCTTCTATCAAGAAACGTGAATTCTTCAAGGAAAGGGAACTCTCAGATGCAGTATAACAGAGCTTTATGGATAGGATGTGAAAGAAAAACAGATCCCCTGCCCGAGTCCGATATGGTGATGTACAGCGATGAGGCTGATAGTGCAATGACACGATACCCTCTGAAGAGAACCTGGGAGAAAGCTATTACTCGCATAACAAATACATAAAACACATCTACATACATGCATCTTCCCATTTATCCCTGTAATTTGCAGCAGCATTAATTTCTTGACGAGTTGATGTGGGATTAAGTGGCCTATTTAGGGATCGCCACTCTCCCAATTTACGAGCCTCTATCCCCGGCCCCTGCAGAATGCATTGCAAGGCATGGGGAGAGCCGGGAGAGGGTCCTTATTGGCCAAGCAAATCAAATTTGTTTGGATGAGAAAAACAGTTGTGGGAATCTTCTTGGCATTTTATGTCTTTACTAGGAGGGACTATCATCACTAAGAGATAAGGGGCCTACTTTAAGAAACCTGTTCATAAATGAACACACGTTCATCAAGCTTCGTTCTTCTTTCATCAATAGGACTACAAAAAAATCTACAGCTATTTAGCTGAATCCCCACTGTTTTAATTCATCTTTTTTTCTTCTCTTTTCTTTTTTTAAATGTAATGACGATGAACAAAGAGAACCTTGAGATATTAATCAGCACTGATGCATGTAGATCCATGGGAAACCTATGATAAATGGGGTTTTAAGTAGGTGATGAACCATCCACAATATTATCAGGAGAGAGAGAGAGAGAGAGAGAGAGAGAGAGAGAGAGAGAGAGATACACAGCATTATCTGACAAACTAAATAATTATATATTTCTCACCCCCACCCCAGTTCTCCCTTAAAAATAATTGTAATGATGACAGACTTGAATGACAAACACAAATGTGGATACTGCATTGATAGTACAAAGAGGTACAAACTCAGCTGTCAAAAGCCAGTCTACTGTCCATCCCCCATTACATCCACGAATACCCATCTTTTCTACCCCATCTACATTAGGATAATGCATGCATCATTGAACAATGCCAGTAAAGACTATCTCCACTCATTCATATCTCCTCCCATTCCATCTCATGTCTTCATTTTTTCCTTAATCTCTCTCTTTCTATGCCGTATATCTTTCTTTTCTTCTACAACACTTTTAGATATGTACATGTATTTCTCTATATATGTCAATCAATTTTATTTCTACATTTTCTATCATTCATCTTGGTATCCATTCAGTTTACTTCCTTTGTAACCCTTCTGTTTCGCAGCTCTCATTCTTCCCTCCAAAAGTCATTTAAGAAACCTTTTTCATGTCTCTACCTATAAAAAAAAAAAATCATACAATAATGAATCTTTTGAAAATTAAAGTGTCAACCACTTTCTGAAGTTACTAATCCTTCCTGTCATACGTCCATAAATCATCTCAATCATACAATCCCTACACCAACCCCTCTCCAGCAATCAACCCCTTCACAGTTCACTTACCCTCCCCTTCAAATCCCCTTCCCCTAATTAGAAATGATAGCTATGGATACACCATGGCCATCGCAGGCCCCCCATATCCAGATCGACTTTTGATCGTCTTCTTTTCTCTGGCATTATATATTGATAAAACGCCGGCCAGGCAGGCACGCACGCAGTGAAAGTGCATTCACCGGAGTATATATATGAGGGTTATATTTTCCTCCATCCACATGCACTGTTCCATAACGATGAGGCGAACCATAGAGAGACCCCAGTGTGGTGAGTGGGGTAGGATGGAAACAGTAGCATTGCGACAGATTAAAAAATATGACTCATAATCGAGTCAGGTCCACATCTAAGCAAATAAAACACTTGCAACAAAAATTACTCCTTTTTGATCAGTCCTGCTCGGACAATAATGGATCAATTGGAAAATGTATCAATCCATAATGAATTGGTGAGGGATCTATTATTCATAGCACATTACCATCCCAAAAGAAAATTGCTTTCTGGCTGCCCTATCCCTTAAATCGGGACGATTGCTTTTATAATCGGCGGAAAATATCAAATCATATATTCAACTCCTGGCATCAAAAAACTAACAACAATACAAGGAATAATTCTGTGATGATTCATATGTAGAAAGATGTATTATTTTGTACCTCAATGATAAACTTGTCGTTATAGTTTCTAATGTATGGGAAAAGTACATTGACTTTTATGATGTGTGACACATGGACAAAGAAATCATCCCATTCATGAAATTACACTCACTACTGCACATCCAATCTACAAAATCATTGATGTAAAACTATTCTTAATGTCTTTTGTTAAAGCTTGTGACTTGTAATGGCATCAGGAATCCCAGTCTATTTCTGTTTTTAGAAGATCAATATCAAAATACAACAAATCCTATTTTCAACGTAGTTGAGTAAACCACATTACCAAGATGACAAACATGTCATATCTGATTTAAAGCTTAATTTCTGAAACTAATGGGTGATGTGAAATAGGGATAAAGTATATGGGACAGTTGTTTTGGAAGACTAGGTAAAGACAAAACAAAACTTCCAGCAAATCGATTGTTTGATGAAGGATTTAGTGATCCGTCATACAATGTTTTCCTACATGAAATGGCGTGACCAAGGCCAACTATTGATCGAGGCTTGTGATTGGCAGATTGACTGACGGCTAATTAACACGGGATGTTAATTGAATGTGCGATGAGTCATACCAGTACAAGAACTATAAACGAACATACCCCACGTGTCTATATGACCGTACCAGGCTTGGAAGTGCTTTCTTTCCACATCTGCACATGCGATATCTTTACTCATAGGTGCTATGTTGCAAGAAAGGCAATATCATGGAGTGGGGTGTTTATGAGCTGAAATACATGCAGTCATACTACTGAGATGAACACAAGATCGACACCAGACTAAATTAAACATTACATTTCCCAAAAATTGCCAAGTTATTGATCAGTTCAGAAATGGTTTGGCAGTATTTGTGCCCATTTGGTTCCAATTTAGCACAGTAGTTGAAAAAAGAAAAATAGGAATGATGCACATGATGGGGGATGTACAAGAATTAATGATGGGCAGGTAGATCAAAAAAGAAAATAAACAAAGATTTAAATCAAACCTGAACTTGTCGCCAGACTTGCTGACTCCATGACCATGGGACAGTAGAGGGCAATTAACAAGAACAAAGGGACCAATCGTCCAGCCTATGATTGGTCTAATCAATCAGGTGTCGCCGCCTTCGTCCATTAGTACATTGCAAGGACATCCCAACGCATCATAGCAGAAGGCGAGGGAGGTATGTCCATGCCTGGATTACCGTGATGTGTGATATGGGCTAATTAGCGCACTTTCATCAACATGGAAGCAAGGTTTGGGGGTTTATTGTTATCATATACGCCAAAAGGTGTAGATCATGTTTAAGCTTTATATTGTCTGTTCAGTCTTCAGAGCCAGAAAGGTCCGAAGTCTGGATTAAAGTTAACGCCTTTCTAGCTCCAAACAAATGACTTACAGAAAGAAAGAAAGAATTCTAATGGGAAAGTGGATGTGTGAAATAACACAAAGAAGTCTTGAAATGCAAAAATAAATGATTGAGAATGATACAAAACAGTTACAAGAAGGCAAAAAAGAGAAATAATATGAAAGGAGAGAAAAAAAGTATACTTTGACCCATACAGAAGGTGGTATAAGTGCATAAAATCTTGTAAGGTTTCATACGTGCTTAATTGATTTTACAGACAATAGCTGGGATGTAGATTGCGACGAAAGTGCTGTTGATGATTAGGGAGTTAATGAATAAGGCCTTGGTATGCTTTTGATCTGATTAAATTAGCATAAGACTATGTACACTTTCCATTCATCTATGCTTTTAAGCAGTGAGATGGTGTGGAGCTGCATAAATTTCCAGAGGTGTCATTACGAGCTGTTAAAGCTGAACCATCTGCCATGTCTGATCCACTTGGCCACAATTATCTCTTCTCTCCTACTTCTACTACCATTTACCCAAAACACACACACTCTCTCTCTATCTATCTATCTCTCAACTTGGCCATGATGAATTTGCGATTGAAAGCTATTATCAACTCTCCTCTTAAAATCTTATGAAGATGTTAAGCTGTTCCTGTAACATCTCTAAAACTGTAAAATATGATTCTTCATAGTAGTACTACTTCATAGTAAACATAACAATTGTAATTTAAATTTAATCATGCATACTATTAAGACCTGTTCAATATGGAAAGAGTAGTCCTTTATAATAAAATATAATTTTGTATTCCTTTATCATTATCATCAGAAATACAAACGTCTGAATAATCGCATTTGACATTCCTCTGAACCATTTTATAATATAAGATATTTCTGCCTCTCTAGATTCCACAGAAACCAAACCAATGGTTATATGTTTAATCCCACTCAGTTCTAACACAGCATGTTTATGACACACTGTATACTGTTAACATGCATAGCCATTTTAAATGGTCTATTAAATTCACCAGAACAGTTTGATCTAGACCTGAAAGGATCTACCAGTTGAAGTTCAGAATTGTGACATGGAGTTGCTTGACGCCACCGCACAAGGTCTTTGCCTCTCCCTCCTTGAATGCTGGAGGGATACGATAATTGGAGGAACACAGACGGACATTTGGTGGCCTGAGGATGCGGTTACTATGGTGAGCATCATCGCTAAACAGGTGGATGCATTAGGAGCTGCATGACTGTTGACATTGGTCATAAGAATGGTAGTGGAGGAGCAAGATGATGGGAAAGGGCATCGATAGAGAAACTGGTCTTCCTCTCCATCTCTCCATCTTTCTCTCTCTCTCTCTCTCTCCCACTCACCCAAGCAATGGCTCGTGCATATCACATTATATTTGCATCTTACAACACCCCCATTTATAGTTCATGCACCTATATGGCAAAGAGGCCGCATTAGAAATCTGGAAGAAGACATACAGAAAGTGATAAGAGGTTTTTTTCCCTGTAACGTAAACATGTGTTTCTACATTCATGAACTAAAACCTGTTATTTTTGTCAACTCTTTTCATAGTCTCCTTTGGCATTGATGCATTTACAAGCTTTCAGTGATTCTTACATCTCTCTTCAGCTATGCAAAAATCCTAAGGCTGTGAAAAATGGGCCATCATCATTCCATTAACACCTATTCATCTCCATGATAACTGTAATAATGTAAAAACATAGAGACGCTTAATGACAGATCATTCTTTTCTTATATTCTGACTATCCTTCTCGATCAAGGCGATTCTCAAACTGGTACAAAGCTGCCTCAAATCCTGAAGCTGCTGCTTTATCAACTCCATTTTCGTGTCTCACACTTTCATAGAATATTGAATTAGGAGTAATTACAAGCCACTGGCTGAAACAAAAATCAGAATACAGGATGACTTCATGAGGCAATCAATCTAGGCTACTGCATAATGGAAGATGGCTCTGGTTATCTGGGTCGTGTTAGCATCATTTAGATATCATTGGTCAGATGATTAGCATACCAATGATCAAAGCTGGTAATATCATAATTGGAAACTGGTGGTGCCACTATTAATATAACACATATAGAAACTTAATGAAACTGGCTGCACGTAACTATTAATTTACATTTCAATTAACTTTTTAACCTTTGCAGTAATTGTTTTCAAAGAGTACGCGCATCCCTTTTCAGTTGATTCCTAAGGGGATTATTTTCCACAAAATGATTTAGATAGGATTTCTACCTAAGTTTAATGTAGGACATAAAATATTGACAAATTGACAGTGTTAGTGAGAATTTAAGAAAAATTCGTGAAAAAATTCACACAACTGAGGCTAAAATCTCATCCATTAAAAATCCCAAATCAATAACTGTTAATAACGAGACAAAATAATGAGCACAGACTGAAAAAGATATCACATATCAATAAAATGTGAAAGGATGACAATAAATTGGTGTAGCTATCACATTTCACCATGTCAACAAGAGGGGAGAAATGGAGATGATATCGAGTCATAGATTCCAGACTCCAACAGTCATACTTGCAGATTATGTTGCTTTGCTTCTTGACAACCGCAAGCAAATACTAAAAGCAAGACAGGAAGAAGGTCCAAAACATTTTATGCATGGGTATAGATCGGCATAATCTACAGTATTCTCCAACCACTTGGGGCCCTCGTTTCCTTGTGCCATTATCCTGAAAGCTTTTAATCGTTTGACAGCGATTACGAGGCGAGAGGGGTCTCTGGTAGTATTACATCTATGCAAATTTTATGAAACCATCATTCATGCTACAAATTGGATGGTACGTGTCAAGTCATTCTGGGTTTCCCAAAGGAACTACTCCCAAACCAAGGGAACAACAATGTTCTTAATGAATTCAAGCATGTGTATACATACAACAGGCTTATTTTATGTCTGCGTAACTTCAAACTCAACATTACAAACATCTTAATTCAAAACTCTTACAGTTAACTTTTCCACGTACTTCAAATTGATGTCATTGGTGTCCTGATATAACTCCTTATTCTTTTCATCGGAAAACAGAGCTCAATTATTAATTCGCAAGTGACAAACACAGCATCTAAGCAACCTGAAAAGCTGGAAAACATGAGTGATGGATCTAGACTTGAGATTTAGATCAATAGTGTAGTGTGAAAGCGTTCCCAAGCGGAAATTCCCAAAGACGTGTTAAAGGAAAAACCCGTTTATGGCATGAAGATTGTCTAGTGGGAGCAGCATCTTATCACTCATCCTAATTTAACTATGGGACACCATGCTATCTTGACATTCATTGGATGCGGAGGAAGATGATTTAGCTTAGATGATTGAAGGCATTGGAGGAGGCTAAACAATTTGAATAAGCCCTATAACAGTCTGGATATTTTGCTCCCAACTTTCCTGACTTTCACTAGATTGAGTGGATTTTTAAAAACAGATTAATTGACACACTTGTGTACATTTAGAAATGGGTTGGATGAGATGAAATGAGGTAGGCAATAGCATAAAGGCATCCTTGCTACTCAATGTAAATTGCATTGTAGACCTTTTTAATAAATACATTCTCAGCAAATAAATTAAATTGCTCTGTACATTTGGCTTTTGTGGTTCAAATGCGCTGTAAAGAGAGCATGCATGCATCAATACAAAGATGAAGGTAGAGAATGATCTCGTCTGACCCCCATGCCCGGCTAAAAACGGGGCCAGAGAGCTCCCGCGGGACCATCAGGAATGAACCATGTCAACGATCCACGCTTGGTTATACGCCAATTCCAAAAGCCAGGTGCTTGCGACACAAGGGGCAGGTGATTGGTGGCTGGGCGCGATTAGTGACGAGGGCGCTCAATTGTTTCCCTTTACCTCTCACCTTAGTCATCCTCGTTTATCGTTTATGTATTCCGGTCAATACAAATATTCGGGTCAGCGACACATTTCGTCTTGAACTGGATTGTCAAAGTCCAAGAAATGTGTGTGGGCAACCATCTCAATCCCAATCCACTCCCCACCCCTAAAATGCAAGAACTTTCGAATTTAGATTAATTTCTTGTTTTGTTTCACATGAACGTGAATGTCAATGGTTCGGTTCTACGAGACATTACATTGGTATATTCATCTCTTTAAGAGGAAATTTGATACTGAAAACTAGACAAGTCTCTTTACTGCAAAAGATTCTTGCGAGTGTAGTGCAAGTTCAACACTCATTACCTGTACGTAGGAGAGACCTAGTTCACAAAATGAACTTCAATGAAATCTAGAAGTGCCATGAGCAGGTGGAATTCTTTGAGCAGCTACTTTCAGAACTGGCTCACAAAATATTGAACTAACTCAATTTCGTAGCAAACTGAAACCTTTTCTTTGTGTCGCCTAGGTAAATATGTTCAGAGATACGAGAAACATGGACAAATAGAAGTACACCAGCCCCTTCAAGCAGCCAAGCCATGCAACCAGAGGCAATACTAATGCAGTGCGACGACAGAATTCCACCCAGTTTTGATAAATAGTGCACTACGGAAAACCGGAGAGTAGAAATGAGATGATAATTGGAATATTGGGTCTATTTATTTTGGCCCAAGTGCTGACTTTTATTAACTTCACTATTGACATTTGAAAGGAGGATAGAGAAGAGAGAATGGGTGACGACAGTAGAGAAAGACACCGATGGAGTCTTTCAATTTTTCAGGCAGAGGGACTGGATTCTGATGAGCATATAATTGGAAAATGCCCCAATTTTTTCTTCCTGGTTTGGCCCAGTCTATTAACTTGGATGAGTATTGATCATCACCAAGGGGTCAAATTCCTGTATTTCCCTCCTCATTCCATTCTTCATTTGACAAAGTGACACTTGAAGAAAACTGTGGGAAGCAATCAATGAAATGTGCATCAAATCTTCCGGTCATTTTGAGTTTAATGAGATGGGATATGATTTCTTATTCTGTTTTGAACCGCTCCAGGATCGAGGGCGATATGTTAAAAAATCTCTCATTTCATTTATTCCAGCATCATTCCTCTTACTGAGTGAACACAAAATGAATAAATGTTCAATTGATTTTCCAGAACTTAATCATAATCAGTATAAAATACCGTTTTTAAATAGGATACTTGCATATTCACCAATTTGGATCATACTGCGATTATCTGAGGAAAAACACTTCAAATTTAGTACAAAATTATTAAAATTAAAATTGTGTCTTTCCCTAGAAATTTTCCTGTTCAACTGCCTAACCTATAGACAACACAAACCAATACATACAGAGAGCTCATCTCTTTACACATATGTTTACGATGCAGACAAAACATCATAATAGGCCTAAATGTATTATGAAATAATTTAATCCACCTCAATATTCCTTATCTGTAAGATCAGTGATTACCACCGCCCACAAATATTGGTGGTAAATACGACAATACCTTCTTATCATCAAAGGGTTGCTCTAGTTTATTTACCACAATAGTAAACAAATAATTGGTATTCTTTTTAAGAACAGGGATTTATAAGATCGTCAAATGGATTCACACTTGTGCCTTCAGGGCAAATGAAGCGATGGTTAAGTTGTGGCTGTGAAAAGGGGAGAGATTTTATGGTGTTTTTCACACAACTGCTTTTGAAATAAGTCTGCGGTCAAGATTTTACGCCATGCGTGAATCCATGGCCTGTAGAAAAAAAACAAGGGGAAAAGGGGGAAACAGTTATATGTTGTTTTTTTGTCAATGGCTTTATTTACTTTTGTACACAATGAGTAACTACTCAATATCCTTCTGAGTTGTGTGGTTGCACTTTTGATCTAGTCAGTTTAACAGGATGTCTGTCAATGAAGAAGGTTGAAAAGAATTCTTTTCATCAACAAATCAGCTCTTCATCAAAATCAGATGAGCAAGTTATGAAACATAGAGCAATATAATCTTATCTCTAAATTGCAGTAGTTCCAACAACAAAATGACTGGGTTTGTTATTCATGGTATATGTGGATAAGGAGAGACCAGGGTAAATTATTTTTAATGTGCCTTCAACAAATTAGGTAAAAGAGCAACAAAATATTGTTTCTATAATGTAAATAAATATATCAAGTTAACACAGATCATTCTCCATGTGAGTTCACATATGTATTTCTTTAGCTAGATGTTAGAGTAAAATCTATGCATCATTAAACCATTGAAGATCCTTTGATATTATTACCAGGTACAAATATTTTAAAAGCAAACTGCAATATTTCTTAATGACAATGAAATCCTCTCCATTCTCAATATTTGTGCATAGTTTCCTTCTTATATCTGATCTGATCTGGTCGATAAATGAAAATTCAGTATTCAAAGGGAGCTCTCAACCTTGGTGATATTGACATTCAGATACTCCAATGAGATACTCCAATGAGATAATGACAGCCTGGATGATAGTCTCCTTATCATTCTCTATGACCTCCACTAGTTCAATAGTGACAGAGATAGAGAGAGAGAGAGAGAGAGAGAGAGAGAGGGAGAGAGAGTGAGGGAGAGAGAGTGAGAGAGAGATAGCGACAGAGACAGATAGAAAGGGAGAGAGAGACAGATCTAGAGGCAAAGAGACGGACAGACAGAAAGAGAAAGAGACAGAGACAGACTGAGAGAGACAGAGAGAGAGAGAGAGAGAGAGAGGTCTTGACAGACATATCAAAGTATGAAATGATTTGAATTGGTCATACATAAAACTCTGTGCTATTATATCGAGCTTGCTTCTATTTGCTCATTAAACTAACCAATAACTGACCTACTGATAATGATATCTACTGTGCAAGTATACAAAATATGGCCAGTGGCTCTTTCTAAGCACTTTTGTCCTGTTTATTCTTTACACCTGTATCTACCTTGCTTTTCAGTACCCCCATTTTTCATTAAGGGTTGTACCGGATAAGGTTTTTATTTCTTCAAATTATTTTCATAAGAAGATAAGTAAGAAAGTGCTGTAGTGAAAAGCTTGATTTAATAAATTACGGTACAGAATACTGAATGTGCATTTTCCAACCACATCCCTGAATAAAGGGATATACAACAAATAATAAAATACATGTAATATACATCCCCCNNNCCCCCCCCCCCCCTGTGTTAACATCGTTACCAAGTATTTACAAAGGAAGTAATATGACTACATAAAGGGAATAAATATCTCTTAGAGGTAGAAATGACCATCAAATGAAAATCATATTTCATTGTATTAGAATTACGTTCACTGTAAATGGTTCTGAACAGTAGTTTGCAAACAAACTTGACCTTCGCTGAGCTATAAAACGGTGATTATATATTTCTCAATGCATTAGTATCCATTTGTTCCATGAGTGATTGTATTTTACTTGAAGAGAAATGACATTTATATTTGCAAATTGGCATTTTCAAGTTGTTATTCAATGCAAAAGAGATTGAAGTTTTAAATTGGTGTCTTACGAGAGGAAATGAACAGGGGTCTGATAGCTCAATTGCATATCGATCTGACAGTTTTATGGTGTTTGCAAACAATCATAGTCACAATCACCTGTACATGCACCAGCAGACAACTTGTACTTTCCTTGTAGCACGACAAGGTAAAAAAAAGTAGAAAAAGCAAGCCCAAAGAAGGAAATTGGGAATCCGCATAAAGTGCCTTTCAGGGGATCGCATTACACATCGCTATAGCAGGAGAGATGGAAAGACGAGAGACGTGAAAGTGGCAGGAGAAATAAGGATTGAAGGAGTCATAAGGGAGTCAGGGAGAGAGAAAGATGAGATCCACGATCCACCAATGATATTCTGAGAGCAACAAATGATACGCAATCAATGAGCAGATACGGGTAGAAAGGGCGATGTACTTTGAGGAGCAAGCTAGCTATCCTCCTCCCATTGGGTGCACATAGAGCTCACCTGCCAGTGTTTTATCCACATACTTTATGAGTTTTCCACATCTCTCTCTCTTTCTCTCTCTCTAGAACTCTGAAGCTCTCACATTCACAAACAATTTCTATTTGAGCGACTTTCATGAGTTTTGTTTTTCCATGTTCAAATGAAATAATTCCAGCTTTCATACTGCTTGTTTAAATCTATCATCCAGCTCATATCTATCATCTAGCTCATATATATTTTTGTTGCTGTTTTACCTTCTTTCTCTTTCTCCCACTATCTCTTTTTATTCAGCTTACACTTCTTGCATTTGGGCAAAATAAGTTAAAGACATACCAATTCAATGGCATAATTGAATAGAACAATTAAATAATTTCTGAATACAATATGAAAGAGATTTGTGACCTACATTGAGTATAATGAAATCCATTGCAGGATGAAGGAGAGAGGGATTCCCTCTGCGTCGTCAGACTCAATATTTTCCGATATAAGAGTATCACCTAAGAATTAGATCCGCCACCTTGATAGAGGGCGCAAGGCGTCCCGGCGCGGTGAGATGCAAAGTGATCCAAAGTGGTCAATCCAGGGTTAAATGTTCACGTAACAGACAGATGAGAAATGCACATTGAAGACGGGCTATCAATAAATACGAGGTAGAAACCTCCACAAACGATCTTCTCTTGAAGTTGCACAATCCGTTTTAGAAAATAATATGTCTGTGACAGTTGATCAATCATAAATGTAGGGTCTATATATCACATCACTATCTCTTCAAAGTTCCAGCGTCACAATCTCAAACTTGTGGCTATGTCTTCATGCACTTCAAGAAACAAGAAAACAAATACTTTGAAAGAACCTCATCTGATTTCTCAAGAAAGTTTCCAAATATCTGATATGGACACTTTAAAATGAAAGGAATGGAATAATATCGCTGATGATGCCTAGTTGAATCGTTGGTGTATGGAAAAAAAGTAACTGGAATAAAACTGTCCTCTTATTGATGGTTCCGTTTTCTTCTGTTCCTCTATCTAAGACGCAAAACAAATTGCTGCTGTAAATCCTACCACCTGTGTGTTAGCAAAAAACTGCTTCTGTGAAGAGAGATATTGAACCAACGTCAGAGCTCTCGATCTACTCCTTCCCTGGTGTGCCCTCAACACTGCACACAAAATTTCATGTGCAGCTCATTCGCTGCAAGCAATAACGAATCGTTCCCGAGTATCACTGACGTCCACACACTCTGCGTACCTTAGTACACATGTGCACTCTCTTGCATCAAAGCACTGCTGCTAGAGCACCAGCTCATGAATATGCATCAGAAAAGTAGTGAGTTACAATGGACCAATGAGGTGTAACCTCACTTTTGGAATGATCAACTGTGAAATAAGGGGTGTTCCTTGGTGACATTTTTCTCAGTGTGCAGAGGGCTTCACTCTGAGTAAAATAAATCTGTCCTAAGTACATACATAAATGATTACTTGAATGAATATAGATCATCATACCCCATAGGTATATTTCAGAGTTTAATGAATCATCTAGAGCACAACGTCTCTAAGCCAACTGATTTATCAACCCCCAAAAGAGTGCCAACAATTTCCAGAAAGGACATCGCCCAAGGAAAAGAGAGAAAAGTTGCTAACATGAATGATTCATCACACATGATCTGCGTAGGAAACGGAGGGGGATACATTTTCAGGTGGAAATCAGACAAATTGATTGGTATCCCCCATGAAGGACTTCTCTGATGTAAGCACACCTCAAAAACTCATCAATATGTTAATAGCTTCTCCTATTTCACCCTCAACCCCAACTCCCATGACTGCAAACACAGTCAGTAGTACCCCCTTCCCACCGAATGATATTACCACATTCCCTACCAGGCGCATCACATACTGTCACAGCGATTTAAACCAACTCGTCTTCATTTCCCTTTTCACAAAATGTTGTACTTTTTGTGCCCGCAGTAATGTAACCTATACCCTTCTTGTCTTGTCAGAGTGAGATGTGTGTGGATAGCTAGGTTGCTACATTGCTTACAGAGTAAAGAGTAACCAGGTGGATAAATCTTGGCTTCTGGGTCAAATAGTGCTGCAAGCTGAAAGCACAAATATATACTTCAACAGATGCAGCAAGTACTAGCTGTTAGGTGATAAATACCATACTGCACATTCAAAATGAAATCAGTCATCATGTACCTTAAATTTACAAATCCTTATCTGGTTCCCCTAAAAAAGGTTCTTTTCAAAGATTGAATCAAAGTAATGAAATTGAAATCTTACTAATGTTTCAGTCAAATCTTCTATAGAGGAATGATTAACGGTAAATATGTCTCAGAAATATATAAACATATGAATCTGTTTCAATGATTGAATTTGTAGAAAATATGATAAGCAAGCATTAGAAAATACCACAGGAACTATTTCAAACAGGTTTTCAAATTGATAAGAACTACCAAACGGTAGCCATACGCCCATCATCTTCACAGCCTGTCTTATCAACACTCCTCATTTTTTGTCGTGATTAGACTGAATTGAAAATTCAATTTCATTCTGCACCTCAATTTCTGAGATAAAAACTGTTGGAAGGCAGATATGATTTCATTAAGTGGAATGCTTATCAAATTACATACAAATTAGTAGAATTTGATTAGCCAATCATGCAATTGCATAAGGAACTCAAAATTTGGGGTAAATATTTAAAGAAATGCATATGTAAAGATGTGGAAGAATGAAATCTAGCTTTTTTGTTTTCTTTTCACTAGAATCTTTGGATTCATCTTTACTTGTGATCAGCAAATTTTTCACCAATAAAAATTCCACATTAGAAATTGGCAACTTGACTTTCAGGAGAAAAAACTGTGGACCTAAAAAGTGAAATTGGTTATGATATTGCAAATGAATAAAGCTGAAAACAATACTACTCTTACGTTATCCTATAATCTCTCTCTCCATTATAAATGTTTATACTTTCAAAAATTGTAAATATGGTTAAAGTATAATGATCATCCCATTTGCTCGTCAGGGTTTATTTGCTGATTATATCTGTCTACAGGTGGTCTTTGTTAATAAGTATAAATCAAGTTGGGGCTTGGGAAATTTCTTTATCAGTATAGGCCTACAGAAATATAATAATACAAGCAATATTTAATCAATCAATCCATGATGCATGTCAGCAGAAAGGATGCTTCAATTCACTGAAGAGGAAGTGATTATTGTGAATGAATCAATGAACTGCTCAGGAAATCAATACTCTGCAGGAAGCAATATATGGGGCATGGCATGCTTTAACAAAAAAAATCGTTTTATACTTGCATCAACTTTTTTCCACGTCCATACCCTTTACAAAATGCACTAGATGAAGCAGAACATATCAAAGAATCTTTAGATTCATATGACCTAATAAAGAGAGTGAGAGAGAAAATGCCTTTGGAGCGAAGGGAGAACATATCTTGAAATATTTACAAATACTACATCAGTATGATGTGTTTATTTCTCCATTCTCTGTAGCATAAACCAGGTACCATCTGGGTCTTTTAATACAGGCATCTACACGATGCAAGGATGCACACTGGATACAGGAACACCAGAGGGAGAAGCGTGTCACAAGGTTATTTATTATTTTAGTGAGACACGGCGACAATAATGGCATCTTTTACGTTATACCCTGGCAGACACGAGCGCGTCTTCCATAAGTAAATTTATGCTTCGCTGGAGAATTTCCCCTTATTCCCCATTCATTACTATGTTGCCATCTTATATTGTTAACAGGGGTGCTGAATAAAGTGTGTGAGGGGAGGGAAAAAAATCAATATTTTCTCATGCTTACATGGAGGATTATAAGCGATGTCCTAAATAATGCATGATATGAAACATTAAATCTATTAAGGGAACACCGGTAAAGTAAATGGGCCGTCCAATCGATAGCAATTAGTACAATAAAGCACGGTCCATCTATATGGTGCCATGCTGAGGTATTGATGGGGGTATTATGACTGGATGGTATAGGATGTAGAATTGGAACTGGTATCATGACACAGTTATGACTCATACTTTTATCTTGTTATTCAGCATGTCCCATTTTCCCTAGATTTAAAAAAAAGCAGAACTATCAATGTAAAACAATTTACAGATTTAAGAGCAAGGTCTTTTAAATTGACTAAGGTACACCATGGTAAAACACTTTTCTAAATAGTCTGCATTTTGACAAGGTGAAAAGGTAAGCTTGTTTTGTCACATAAAAATCAAAGGTGCTTGTAATATAGCCAACACTTTTCTTCACGATTTTTTCCCAGATATTTCTATACTACTACATGTTATACGCAGAAATGTTTTGAGTTTCATGGGCCTGAATATCCGAAGTTTATTGCCTGGTGAGAGCTAAAAGGATGTTAACTCATATACATCATAATAGAGTTAATGCCCTTCTGGCTCTCAGCAGATGCTTTGTAAGGCTGAAGATGCTCCCAAGAATATTACAGAGACTTTCATTTCAACCACTAAAGGTTTAATTGTGCCATCCATATAAGCACTGCAGCATCCTCCATCTTTTCTTCGCCAAATCAGTAAAAAAATTCAATTACAGCGATATTTGAGACAAGTTAAACATGAATGGAAGGAGTGTTTGTAACTCATGTATATTCATGTGCCCGGGCATGTACTTGCCCGGATCTGAAGTCTTCAAGCATGTGCATGTGTTTCCAAGTAGACATTAATTTATTCACATATCAATTGGAAAAGCATTAGCTGATAAAGATCAATATAAGGTATTTGATTGCGACCATGGGTCAAAAAAACTGCCTGGCGTATGATTTTAGATGAGAAAAGGGAGAATGTATACTTGTTGACATAGACTGTGAGTTCATCGAGGTAGAAGTGCATGGACTGCTGTCACCTTGGTTGGCATCGAGCAGCATCACATGATTTCAAATTCGCCCCTTCTTCCAGCATTTGGAGTGTGTGAGCCATAAATGTTTATGTAATCAGTATTGGCGATGTTCACGAATCGATGCTCGATGCGCGAGGGGCATCGGCGAGTCCTGACGCGGTTTGACAAAGCGAACTTCGACGAGGGGACCCCTTGCCATCGCATCCTGTCCCTCTTTCCCTCGTAACTCTCTGTATCGCACCAACAAGTCTGAATATTGAATTTGCGATGTTTTGATAGAAAACAAAAATGTGCAGACAGTGTGTTTACCATGTCATGTCCTGAAATCTCTTTCTCTCTTCATATATTCTGTAATGCCCTAATATTCAGTGGACCATACCTCTTCAAACTTGACTTCAAATCGATCAGTGATTATTCCTTTTTCTTTAAAAAATGCCAAAGGGGCCTATCACATTAATACACACCCTGTTGAACAAGAAGACTGACTGTACTGTAGCAGCATTATTTTCAAAAGAGTTTATATTGAATATTTATGTGCCAAGAACTTGGCGAGTAAAAAAAAAAATCACCTCAGATTCATCTCTTTGAATCCTCAGGCAAAAACACAAAATCCAACAATCAATATTTATTACCCATATCCATAGACCACTACACAAATCTAAACTACAGGATAGTATATTACTGAGGCACCAAAGATATATCATCTATGCCAACTGACAGCTATTTTCACCTAAAGGGGATCTTTTGCAGTGTACAAGTACAAAGGATGTGTAACTAAGTCAAACAATCACTTGCAGTATTCCTTGCCTTAAACAAGCATATCATCTCCCTCACAAAGTGACAGAGCAATTTCTGTCCCCAAATATTGGATGACTCAAAGGAGTCATACTACTTGAGGCCGGTTAAAGAGATGAAAGCTTTCTGCTTGAACAGGGAATTTCTTCCAAAATGTTAGGACAACAATGTCCGTTGAGGGCCATGACAGGGGCAGGCGCCAGGCCGGGTCAGCGTCAATAGACCAAACGCACGACAACCTCACGTACTGCTCATAGGATTTACAAAGCAGACTGTGTTCTCAATCCATGTGTTCGTCGGTCGCGGCTCCCCAAAGAATCTTCCAAGCGGCTTTTGATGGCAAAGCAAATGTCTCAAGTTGACAAAAGCAATTGACTGCTATCATTGGTCTCCAAACAATTGGGGTGGATGGCTGCGCCCCTCCGGAGGTTGGGATAGCCCTTTTTAATGTTTGGATAGTTAGTATTTGTGTCAACATCCTTCTATGCTTGCTTCATCTATGTCTGGTCATGTATCGGAGACATGGTATAAATGCTTTTAATTGGCTTATCAAATTATCTCAGTAAATGTCTCTTGGTCATGATTCGTCTTGTCTCGGGGACTGAAGACAATGTAACCATGAAAGCAATTGTGTCTTGAGGAGTTGGGTGAGCTGGCTCGTCACCACCAACCCCAAGATGTCAAATGGATGAGTAATCGCAATCAATTTGCAACCAACAAAAGCTTCATTCAAGTCATTTGTTGGGTGATCAGCCTCAAGCAATGGTTGCCGTTTGGATACTCATTTCTTACTATTTTCCTTTTTTCATGTTCTTTGTTTATAGCCTGTCTTAGCCATCATCATGTATTCTTGGCATGTTTCTATCCCATTTTTAAGCTTCCTCTCCCTAAATATTCCAGACAGAGTATGTCCATATCTTCATCAGATAGCATTAACAGTATTTTATCCCATGCTTGATTATATTGAAGAAAAGTGAAGTGACTCCAGCAATTTGAAAATACTACTCTAACTTAAAAAGAACTTCAAATGAAGCTTAACTCTTGGTGCATAAAAAATCATTTAACCCTAATGGCCTTCCTGCATTAAAAACCAAAAACTGATTTTCAGAAATGATATTTTCCTCTGTCAATCTTTCCACAACTAGATTTTCAGGACAAATTCTAGACTTAAAAAAGACTTTTCTTCGTTGCGTTGTTTGGGAATGTTTTAGTGATAAAAGTGAGGTGAAAGGATGTTGGTGAGAGGTGGGGGGGTGGGGCTGCACAGACAGGGCAAGGAGACACTTCCCAGCCCTAACCAAAGCTACTCCTCATTCTGAATACCCACCTGTAAAACAAAGTGTGGAGTAAAATGGCGAGTGTTTACTTTCTTACTCACCCCTGTGTACATTGACCCACTTCCGGTATAACTAACCACGTTGTGAAAGACGGTTTCTATTTCTATGTGACAGGCACAAGAATGGTCGACTGCTCTATGAAAACACCTCCGACCGAAGGAAACCCTTCATTGATGGATGTCAATGGAGCAAATTCAATTTGATGCCCTCTTTTTTCCTCGGAGAATGAAAATAAAAAGGATGTTAAGGGTGTTTTTGTTCTTCCAACTTCTAATAACATTGACAGTTGACTTGGTAACTAAACTTAAACGAGGGCGCTACAATATGAGGTCATATTAGGAATTGTTTTTAAGAACCTGAGGTTGTCAGTCACTTACATCATTTTCTCATGGAGAGGAGTCAAATTGGTTCCTCCCTTCACTAAGCCCACCTGTCATGCATAATCCCATGAAATGAAATACTCCACGATCAACAAAGCCTCCTACGTGAGGTTTGCCTACAAACAGAGCAGAAGCTACAAATGCTAATTTGGCTCAATTAAATTCTTCTTCATGGACTCAAGAGAAAAGCACCCACCAACCACCTCCAGAACACCTCCACCCAGTCATTCCTCATATTACCAGTGACTGCCTCATAGCCTATTTTAACCAGTGACGCAGAATTGAAATTGTTGAAGATAAAGTTGAGTACTGGTCATGCCATTACGTAGTTAAAGAAACCATCTCCAAACAAATCTAGAGATGTTCAATATGTAGCCCATAAAAACTGGTGTCTATTTCGAGCTTTTGGAATGAAAAAAATGATCAGAAATTGACTCGGTCTAACTGAAAAGCAAAAGGACAGCACATATAAATGGATACATGGGGCGACATGTAAAAGAGGCATAAATGTTAGGTCCAAACACTTCAGCTATTTCTCATAACATTTTTAATATTAGGGCATTCGAGGAGCAATACTTTTAAGGCGATTTTTTTACTATGATATTTTTCAAACTGGCATAAAGAGAACGAGAAAGCTCACAAGTTATTTGTTCACCTTTCATCAGACCTCGACTGTATTTTTTAGAGGCAGTACTAGTCTACAGTAGCCATCATGAGATCACAGTGGGTTATTGTGTCATCAGGCTTACTCATAGCCTCTCCGCACTTCTCCTGACCACTTGAAGTAGCTAATGGTCTTGACCTTAACTAAAGTCACACTTCATGAATGTAGACAGTCTTGGCTAACGGATGACATGGCTCAATAGAATGTATTATTCATGACCTATTCTAGGCAACGTCAATCAATTGGTCAATCCTCTTCCCCGGCCATTCCATATCATGCTCGCTTTATAAGGGAGATGAAAGTTACAGGGATAGAATTTAGTTTAAATATTTGTTCAGTAAGTGTTGCAATATTAAGACTCCTTCATCATTTGAAGTGACCATACAAAGTAAAGGATATCTTTATATTCCTAAATCTCTGACAGAAAATGACAGGTGGTATACGGATGATCCGACTGCTAATCATCAACAGACAACAGCATTAGGTAAATTAAACCCATCACTTTTCCTGCACTCATCATTTGGTTTGGATCGACTCCCAAAGATGACTTCAAACAACCATCTGAACCATGCCAGGGATGATGCATGAAAACAGAGAAAACCTGCATTGCAGGAGTCGGACATATTAGCATTGCTTTTATTGATCAATTGTCAATGACTCTTAGCTGTCTGCCTCTGCTGTTGGCAAACCAATAAAACCTCACACTCCTTTTTAATTATTCACTTGTTCAACCTCGAATGGATCCCCTTCCCTATCCTTTCCCATCTCCACATTTTAAAGCCACCTTGAAAAAAAAGACATTTAAAGACTGGCAACTAAATTAATCTCTTTCTCCTTTCCTCTTCTAAACCACAGAGGGCTTCCTCTTCTCACATGATAAAACTGATTTTACTATTCTTGGCTGACAAGAATAATCACTTGCTTCATCCATTTTTTTTTTCTTTTTGTGCATGTCCTTTGATAAATATCTGGCTACCACAACTAATACTCATTCAGCATTAAGGATCTTCTTCCTGTTCGAATGCTCTGTTTACTTGTTTCACGCCTCTTCATATTCTGTGGTAGAGCCTATCCTATGTGCTTCACAAAAACATTGTCAGTTGGGAGCAAGAAGTACACCAACTCATATACTAACACAGTTAACGTCCATCTGGCTCCAAACACACAACTTATTCATATGTTCATTGTTACAGTGGTGTATTTATGACAGAGAATAAAAACTGTTCTCCCCATTTATCAAGTTATTCTCATACACAAATACAATTTGTTAAAGGTTACTCTATTAAAACACCTTTTATGATGATCTTTAAGAGCCATATTAGCCATGATAATTGATATAAATAATATGCAATATACCCACATTCTCTTGAAATATAATTCTATTGCCAGAACTCAAGATAAGCTGTATAGAGCTTCAGTCTTTTTCTTAACAATAAAGGCAGAGGCTAATGCAACTGCATTTATCGTTCATCCTGCTTTTACAATAAATCCATTTATCTGAGGTTGGGTTTCAAATGCTTGTCTCTTTATAACACTAGGATTTGGTCTGCACTTTGTGTACTGGGAATCGGTATGTAACTGATGCACATTGCAAACCATACATTGAATAATTCATCTGCCATTATGAGAACCCCACTCTAAGTCGACAAAATAAATGGAAAAGAGCAACGATAAATCCAAAAATTGATATGATTGTCAGAATCAGCCACATACAAGTCAATTTGTAATATGTATTGCTTTTTTTCAAATACAATACAAAAATAGCCTTAGTTACATAAGTAGCGAAAGATTACAAATGCATTTTGATACATTTTAATCAATTGGCCTTACTAAATAAACCTGAACAACACAGACATATGATGCTACAAACTACACAATAATTCAAATCATTACTGTGCATACTAAGTTTGGTGATTCTAGTTTACTATCAATTATGCTATTTAGGCGATTCCTTGGCCATGCAAATGTCAACTGTGTCATCATGCCGTAATCACCAATTAGTCCAAATGAAAGAAGTGCAAATGCAGCAGTCACTTTCCCTGGTTCACCCTAAATGAAACTAGCAGTCACTTTCCCTGGTTAACCCTAAATGAAACTAGCAGTCACTTTCCCTGGTTCACCCTAAATGAAACTGCATGTATCTTTATCTCTTAATACGATAATTAAAAGATGCGCATGTTCACGAGATCAATAATGTCAGATATCGGCAATGATGCGTCTTTTAATCAGCTTTGCTAATCAGCAGGCCAGATGAATAAGGAAAAATGATTGGTAACAGTACTGTTCCTTTGGGCTGGTATGGTGAGGATGAAAAGAGGTATGGTGAGGATGAAAAGAGGCAAGCAAGCATGCTGGGGTGATTTACTGAGTGAGGTGGCACAGTTGAATGAAATGGTGGTTGAAGGCTAATGAATTGAGAGCATTAAGCCGACTGAATGTGTATTCATGTTGACAAAGGATACTGTTTCAATTTTGGTTCATATGTTCACAGAGCTAATATCCAAATGAATACCGGGTAGTGAAAGAGATGATTATGCATCAGACGGCAAGGATATCTATTCTAAAGTGTTTGCTGTTAAACAAAGATTTAATCCTGATGTAAATAATACCTTTTGAAATGCTAATCATTTTCCAAGATATTTTCAATACCATTTAAGGGCACTCTTTTCTATTACAATCCATTGCTTCTCTACATCTACTCACTTTTTTTCTGCATATAGGCCCTACAATAAGTACAAATATATCAAAATAAAACCTCTAGACTTGGCAAATTCTTTGACAAATGTGAATATCAGTCTTCATTCTTTTTTTTTTTAACAGTCTTCTCATTGAGAGGAATGACGAACCCATAATATAAAAGAGTGGATGATTTTGAAACCAGCCTGGCTATCACTCTTTGAAGAGAGATTGATGGACTTAATAATACAAGGAGGTGAAGCAGGAGCATGCGTTTCGCATCTCAATGGTCTATTGTCTGCCAAAATCAAACATGGGTACAAACGAGTCTCGAGACAAGAGAAATTAAGAGGTACTACAAGTCAGGTCTGAGGTAATCATTTACAGTGGTGAAGTAGATGAAGACAAGATAGAGGGGGTCGTATGGATACCAGTGGGGTACGTACCGCTCCTCTCCCTACAACCCCCCTACCGGTAACATCTCCTGTGTAACTCATCCCGGAAGAGAGTCATAACACGAGCCGTGAATCATCACCAATTCTCCCATCATAAAGCCCTCGTTAGTATCTCGCGTTAAAAATCTCCAGTCCAGGGAAGACCCATTAAAACGTAAGAAGAGTGACTTCTTCACTCTTTCTTCCTCACTATAGCTCAATAAATTGATGATCGATAGTGGCCATGAAAGGATGAGGAGGGTTACTGCCAGCAGTGAAATGAACGACGATGCCGATGGACAGATATGACATTGTTGTCGTAAAAGATGTCAAGTGCAAATAAATGATATCCATGGTTTAATGCAGAAATTCATCATAATTCTATAGACAAACAAGCTAACATCTGCTGTTTGATTTTGATCAAATCTTATTGTAAAGAGTTCTAATGCCAATCAAAGAAAATAGAATCTTTAATCTGAACATCAATCCTTTTCTCACAAAACTTTAAATGTTCTGAAATTTTGAGGAAGGAAAAAAACAGGGGGGGAGGGGAATAGCTTTATTGACTCATCAAGATGGCCTAACAGGTCAGTCTTTGTTTTTTCCATATCTCACTTCCATTTCAACATTTCTAAATGTGGACAGAAAAATACTGACAGTCAAAGGGGTGTAATACAGAGAGAAGGAGAGGGAGAGGGAGAGACGGGGAGAGACGGGGAGAGAGAGAGAGAGAGAGAGAGTGAGAGAGAGAAAGAGAGTGAGAGAGGAAGAGATAGAAAGAGTGAGAAAGAGTGAGAGAGAGAAAAAAGCAAAATAGAGATGAATTGTGCCTAGCATCCTACAGGTTAGATACCAATGCTTGCCTACAATCAGATAGGAAAGAATTGGAACAATCTGCCCTCGGGCTCTGCAAATTACAGAATTGGAAGAAGAAAAGTCCTCCGGGGAGCTGATACTTGACACTATTACATGATAATTGTAATAGTGGAGAATTTCACCTTTCAAACAGCAACCTACTACCCCCCCCCCTCTTTCCACAGATGATCACTGGTCTTGCATTGAGGCATATCTATTGTACCATGAGGCAAGGAGGAACTCTTTTCACGCTATCATCATCAAATGAATTGGAAAGTCTTGACTTGCGCAAAAAGAATAGTGCAACCAAGCTTGAGAGTTGCCCAGCTAGAACGATGGAGAGGAGTGCATCATTGGTAGGCAAATACCGGTAAATAGAGCATGTTGCCATGGATCCTGAGTTGGGGACGGACTGATGGAGTTACAAGGATGTTATCCAAACCAGGAAGAAGAGGACATGAGAAGAGTGAGGGATTAGAGAGAGAGAGAGAGAGGG